>JACEII010000003.1:2411059-2556391 GCA_014332785.1 Antheraea mylitta
GCCGCTCCCGCCCCTCGCCCGCCCGCCACCCCCTCAACCTGCTCGAGTACGTACAACCTATCTACACTACATTTCACATATTATTATAACATAATTCATTGTTTTTTTTTTAAGATTTCCCGTTTTTATACACCGAGAAGGAAGTTTCAAATTATGCCATTCATAAGTTTTTCAATTTTTTTATTTTACATGTACAAATTTTATTGATCATAAAAAATAACGTAAAGTATTCGAAACGGCTAAAATTGAATTTAGCTAGCTCATTTTAAAATGTAATGACTTAAATATATGGTTCTTACGAATTTTTTACACAAATGTAGTATACTGTACAGAATTTATTGCATATGGTAATAATTAGTAATATTATCAAAATAATATAATAAAAATCGTATATAATTGTAAGCATACTGATAATGTCTGAAACTGCGGCTATACCTAATAGCCCTATATACATAATGTTTTGTACTGTATGATGATCTCAGTGACGTATTCTAGTACTACATAATAAGATGGAAGAATTAAAAAATATTTATTAAAATTATTATGATTTGTATCAGGTATTCTGATGGCGGAACTGCGGCGGCGCGGGCGCTGCGGGCGGCGAGCCTCGCCCCCAAGCAAAACAATATCACTACCTCTTCTAGTACCGGTAGCGCCGTGCACCGGTGGCCCTTCATCGGCGCACGAGCACCTCGCTCCTCCAGGGACGTCGTCAGGTATATTAATCTTCCTATTTACTCTTCAATATCTAATAGGAGTTAAATAAGAATACATAGAAAAAATTTAATTATAAAACTAGAAGAGTAGTAGTTCATTATCCATTGTCAACGATGTCAACTTTCATGAGTTGGTAAAGATGATATGAAGTTTGTTTATTTAGATTGATGCGACGATTAAGGCCGCTGCTGCAAGACGCGATCCAAAAGCGATGCTGCGGCGCGCGGATGTGGGACGGCGTCACCGGACCGCTGACGTGGCGGCAGTTCCACCGGCTCGCGGGGCGCGGCAACGAGGACCTCTGCGAGCCCCAGCCCGTGCCGCCGCTCCTCGTCGGGCACGACCGCGACTGGGTCTCCGTCTCGCCCTACGCGCTGCGACACTGGGAGCGGCTCGCGCTCGAGCCCTACTCGTACGCACGCGACGTCGCCTACGTCGTGCTCGCCGCCGACTGCGACGCGCTCGCCGACCCGCTGCGCACCTTCTTCCGCGAGCTCTCCGCCGCCTACGAGGGGTGCCGCCTCGGCCGACACCAGCCGCTGCACGCGGTCGCACGCGACGGACTCGTGCGCGCTGCCCCGCCCCCGCCCTCCTCGCCTTCCGCCTCCACTCCGGCCTGCGACGAGTGGGCCGGCGAACTACCGCGCGGCCGCCTCGGCGAGTACGTGCGTGCGTACGCGGCCGCGCTGCGAACCACGCTCGTGCCGCAGCTGGCCGCACTACACATGGACCGCGTGCTAGCCGACAGCGAGCGGCTCGATCGACCGGCTCCCGCGCCTCCCACCCCCGACCCGTCCGCGGGCGCGCCGCCCCCGGACGCGGACGCGGAGGCGCCCGGGAGCTGCAGCCAGACGGCACCCGCGCCCGCGCCCGACGAGGAGGGAGGCGCACCAGCACTTGTCATTTACGTCGTGGAGCCACCCGCCACGCACGCGCACCGGTCGCACGCGTTGCACTCGTTACTTCGACTGGCGGCCAACACTTATGACCATCTGCATCACCACAATCCACTAGTTAAGGTTAGTAATTATTAATAGGTACTATAATAGTTACTTTATTACAAGATTACAAATTAAGAATACAAAGTCATGTTAATTGCATATTACTGTGAAAAGGCGTAAGCGGAGTATACATTTGCTGCTGTACGCCCGCAGATAATATCATTGGAGAGCGTGTGTGAGGTGTGGGGCGCGAGCGGAGGCGGGGGCGCAGGTGTGGAAGACGAGGTAGGATGCGGGGGCGCGGGGGGCGGTGCGCAGGTGCGTGCGCTCGCGTTCAGCGTGTTCAGCAGCGCGCGGCGACTGCTCGCACACCACGCCAACGGGAAGTCACTCACGGGCTTTGGCACCGCAGCACACGCGAACCTCTTCTTACACTCCAAAGACGTGAGTCACTATTTTTGAGAGCGGGGAAAGGCGATGGGTTGCACGATATGTACCATGTTGTAAATGAGGAGAATGTAACATGTGTGAGGTGTGGTGTTTGTTGTTTAGGAGAAGAACCGCGCGGCGTACAAGATGTTCTCGCCGGCGTGGGTGCTGGCGGCGCCTCGGGCGCTGAACGCGCTGAAGGAGGTGGCGGAGACGTGGGGGCAGGGCGCGGGCGGCGAGGGCGCCGTGCTCTTCGTCTCGTACTGCCTCTCGCACGACCAGCGCTGGCTGCTCGCCGCCGCCACGGACGCGCGCGGCGAGCTGCTCGACACCGCCACCATCAACATACACGTGCCGCACAGGTACGCACGCACACACACACACACCTATACCTATAGTACTCGCTTGTCTGGTTCAAATTTGTTTCAGGAATGTAATTCGACTGATAAATACAAACCTCTTTTCTGTACATACGATCTTATGATACCTATGGATTTGACCCGTGAAATATGAACCCCGAGTCCACAAGTTCGAACTCCTTCATATAGTAATTGATTTTTTGGAATTCATGTACATTTACTAATTCATGTTGGTAACATTATCGGCTAATGGTAAAGGAAAACATGGTGAGAATTGTTCCTTCAGTACTTTCAAGTGTATGTGGGAAAACATAAAACTGGATTTTCAAAAGTTTCAAATCTCCAGTACACCCTCAGCTGGCGTTGTTATTATACCCATACCTTCCTTTTGGACGAGGCTTGTGACTTATGGCAAGCGAGTCTCTCACAAACTAATGATGATGATATCCTATATGGGACACGAGACAACCGTGATTAAGGTCGAGCACTATGTTCCACATGAATAGTCGTGGTGTTCATAAAAACATTGAAATAAATAGGAACTGAATTATAAAACACTAGCAGACCTGGTGGACATTGACTCACTGTTATAATAAAAAAAATCTCGACAAATTATATACCTAAATGTTCCTCGTGAATCACTTTATCTATTGGTGAAAACTGCATAAAAATCCGTAACAGACAGACAGACGTGTCAGAGGATTTGTTTTGTAATATGTAGTGATATAAAGATAAGTGTAATTATGCAAAATCAGGTCACGGCGGAGACGAGGCGGAGGCGGAGGCGCGAGGCGGATGGGGCTGACGAAGCTGATGGACTTCACGCTGGGCGTGATGAGTCAGGCCGCGCAACCCTGGAGACTCGTCGTCGGACGCGTCGGACGGATCGGACACGGCGAACTCAAAGGTAGCCTCATCATTACACTAACTTTATAGATTTCTAAAAAAACATCATGACATTCTCATTTAATTTCAAGTTTTGTGATAAATCACGACTCAGAATTATATACGCATTCAACAATATATATAGTAGGAGGAGCATTGAGGGGAAGAAATAACAAACAATTGCTTAAAAAAAAAATTGTAAGCAAAGTATATTTTTGTTGTCAATTATTTTTTTTCTTTGGTACCTATAATAGTAATTGCTTATTCTTCATTTGAAATATATTTTTTTACTAAATATGTGCTACCGGCCTGATGAACTTTCACAGCTTCACCAGACAAGTGGCTATAAACAGTTCTAATCTTGTGAGTGTAACGATGCTGAAAGAAACCTTCCAGTATGATCCTTTATTTTTGCGGAAGTACTCTGTTATAAAATATTTAGACAATAAAGTTGTCTATTAGGTTGGAGCTGGTTGTTATCGCGGAAACACCTCGACCGTGCGTCGAACATGCTGCGCGAGATCTGCGGCAGCTGCTCGGTGCTGTACCCGACGGGGGTGCCGTGCATCCTGTCCGCGTGCCTCGTCTCGACGGAGCCGGACTCGTGCCTGCGGCTGATGGCGGACCGGTTCACGCCGGACGAACGCTTCTCCCAGGCCTCCATACAGTCGCACCTCCACACGCCGCGGGACGTCACCGCCACGCACATCCTCGTCTTCCCCACGTCCGCCACCACACAGGTATCTATATATACATTCTAGTATTTAATCCAATTGTATTCCCAGACGCGAAAGATCTTAAAAAGATACCTGATAGCCGATTGCAGCGATACCTTCCGGGTTCAATTGTGAATCCAAACTATCGAGAGACCATCCAATTGGAATAAAATATATATTGGCGAGAAATGTTTTCTCAGTACCCTCTGAGTTACACCTACACCCTCACCTCCGTGGCCTTCTCGTTGCATTGCCCTTGCGTTAACTTAGGGCCAGTGGCAGCAACAACGCAATAATTTTAACAGCTTGTAGATATTTATTTCGCATTTTTTAATAAGAATTGGAAACTATATGCAAATTTAATATTATAACATTTATTTTATTTTTTCATAGAACATCACCTTTTTGGCTATTCAACTTAGAAATGTGTAATGAATATTTAAACTATACATTTTATTTCTTTATTTGAAGATGCTTAAGGTAGCCATAATTATAAAATATTTGTTAATTTTAATCGTTTTTATTGAGATTAATTATTAAAAAAAAAGTAAAACAGTGTAGGTTTTTTTATTGTATCATTAGTACCAAAGATTAATCCGATCTTCTTCTTCTTTAAGTTGCAAACTTTTTCGTTTTATATTATTAGTATAGATTATGCAAGCATAGAATAGAATAATAATAGGATATTATGTAATAATTTGCTTATGTGGTGGAAAATATAAACAATGATTGTGTTATGAGTTAAATGTGTATCGTTTATAGTCGAACCAAACGCCAATGGCGAACGGCGAGGACACGGACATGATGTTCCTGAACGTGGACATGGGCGACGAGGACATGGGCGAGGACAACATCAACGACCTGCTGATCGGCGACATGTTCAACAACATGTGGGCGCAGGGCAGCCCGCGGCGACTCGAGGACGACCCCGCCGGCTCGCCCGCCGCCCACCACCAGCACCCCGCCGCCCACCACCACCAGGACGACGCGCTCGCCGAGCAGGTCGGCACGGTGCTGCAGCAGCCGCTCGCGCTCGGCTACATGGTCTCGACGGCGCCGCTCGGCTCGATGCCGCCGTGGTGGTGGGCGGGCTGCGACCACTTACGTGACGCGTGCCCCGCCTTCCTCAAGAACGCGTTACACCTGCACAGCATGCCCGCGGCGGACGACTTCACGTCGCTGACGCAGCGTCGCGACCACAACACGCACCCGCTCGACTCGCAGACGACGACCGACGTGCTGCGGTACGTGCTCGAGGGGTACAACGCGCTCTCGTGGCTCGCGCTCGACCTCAACACGCACGACCGTCTCTCCTGCCTCCCGCTACACGTACAGGTGCTCATGCAGCTCTACCACACGGCCGCGGCGCTCGCCTGAACACCGCACTCACAGACCGATCACTCTCTAAACTAATCGCTCGACTCGTTTACTCAACACCGCACACTATTGTTACCAATCAGAGCGATAACGCTTTACACTAATCGCTCGGCTCGTTTACTCTCTCACAGTTCATGTTTCCACTTGTAACGTGTGCCCGTTTCTAATTTAGTTTTAGTCCGTGTCATCGTGAATTGTGATACAGTAGTAAACGAGTTTCGAATTATCGTCTGATATATTTATATTCAGTAAGGTGATGTTTTTTTTATTAGGACAGGTTAGACGTCAGTATAGACGGCTGTCCGGTTTCAAATTTATGACCAACTTTTAAAATAAGATAATGTATTACATTCGACAATTTAATGAATTTTACCTTCGACAATGAAATTTAAAAAAGAAAAAACAAATTGTATTTATATAAAGAGATTTTGCATTCTGTTGTCTAACCAAATGTTCTTCTGAAATAACCTGTCCACTTATTTTTAAACGCGATAGAATACAACGGTAATTTTAAAAAGATAATAATTATATAAGGTTTCAAAAATAACAATCGATATTTTTTTATTATATTAATTTTCTTATATTCTAGTGCAAATACTATGAGAACAAAAAAGCACTAAATTCGATGATTTGCGAGTATATTATAATTAAACAGGTACTTTTAAAGACATCGACTTTATAGTCGACATGAACGTTATTAACAATGTTAATTTTTTTTTTTGCATGAAAAAGGTATTTTTTGTCGTTCAACTTCGGTCATAAAAGATGGAGGTAGTTTTGTTTTAACAAATAAATGTCAATACGAACATGTATTATTTATTTTAGGATAAAATCTTCTATATATATGGTATTGAAAAGTAGAAATTCTGTCCCTCATTCTTCTGTCAACAATTTGAAGAGTAAAATATTATGTCTCTTGCTGTTTATCGCGTCAATATTCCTAATGGCAATATTATATTGCAGACTACAATAGTGTCTCGCTTTGAACTAATAGATTTCTTCAGTTGGTAAGGATTTATCGCATTTGATGGGAATGAATACGCGATAAGTCCTTGTTGTTTTACAATTCATACGGATTTTATTAAGTCTAAATCTCGTTAAGTAGATTCAATTGTAAATTAAAATTGACATGTTTTACTTAACACTCGGTATATCTTAAAAGTATTATATTTACATATACACAATTAGTCTTTTGACCTGTCTTGCACGTTTTTGGGTTATTATCATTTAAAAAAAAAAAACATTATAATCCTTGACATATTAACTTAATAATGAATATTTTTTTTGTCAATGTACATCAATTTAAAGTCAATTTGTCAAAATAAGATAACCTCCAAAATGAATGTTACCAGAAATTCCGAAATTATAGAGACATGGTAGTTGTTATATAATGAGATATAAATGAATGGTAGATAAATCGGGAAAGTACTTTATAGGATATTAGAGAAACCTACGAAGGTCCAATTTGGCATATGAATTGTTCATGTCATATAAATTTAGTGTAAAAGAATGCTTTGGGACTTAATGCGGTGTGAGGAAACTTCCATTTATAGTCTTGTTTGAATCATTCAATACTTCCTTGAACTCTTTTCTCTAGAGTCAACAAAAACCTCATTTTTCCTAGCGAATTCTGTATCCATATAATATTTTTTGAGTTGTTTTTTTTAATTATAAAATAAGCCTACTTTTCGAAATCGGTTTTTTCCTGCCTATCCTCAACGGAAAGGTTGTGAAGGTTTTAAACTATAACGAGTGAGTGTTAAAACCTTTTATAACCACCATTACAAATTGGAAATTGAACTTTGTAGAAGTTTGGACTGGGTTTTGTGAGAGTATGTCATTATCCCAGAGTTATTTCTGTGGTTAGAAATATCTATATTTTTTAAATATATTATTAGTGTTTTTTTAATGCAATATAATGAAATGGTTGTTAAAATGTGAACTTACAAAATGTGTTTATATTTATTTAATTTATTTATTTTTCGACGTCGCAATTAAGTAGTATATGGTCATAAACGACAAAGTTGGGTTGAATCATAGTTTTTTTTTTTATTTATAAAAATATATAAGTTTTAATATTTGCCCATTAATCATCAAAGTGCATGTTCTACTAACATCTTTTGAAATCAGAAGAATTTGTGTGTTGCCATATATATATATCGTATTTTATCACCTCCCTGCTTTGTCTTGTATGATTGTATACAACCTTTTTATTTTCGCTACATCACGAAAATTCACCTGATCACATTTAATATCTCATCGGGCCCTTGGGGCGAGCCATTTTAACGAGATTTTATAAAGTATATTTTTATCATTAATAAAAAAAATATTATAATTGACACTTGATATTTCTATTATATATTTATATGTCACAATGTTAATATGGAGTATGAGAAAGGTTGTTGTGAGTATATTATGTTGTTAGTATTTAAACCGGTATGCATTACCAAAGGAGTTAGCTATGTCTAGTGTTTAGATAATGTTCTCTATCGACATTTCAATTATTTTGGGTGATTTGGAGACGTTTCTTAAGATTCTCATTACACTTATCCTTTCTCAGTTATCACAATTTTTTTTTTGTACTAATTTTGTAATTATTTAAATACTATTTTTGTATATACTCTTTATATTTGTATGAATTAAAATGGTAAATAAAAAAAAATCCGTATCGAAATATTCTCAGCGCGCCACGATTATGCAGATTCGCGGGATTTACGTAATTTTACATTTTAGATACGATTTGTATTTTAGAAAAATTTGACCATTAACGAATGTTTGAGGTGTTTTCGCATTCGTTGGTTTTTTTATACGCGAGTAGACATACGATTATACCACGCGATACAGTACACATCGCTGAGACGTTGTACAAATTTAATAAATTTAAAAATAACTGCCAGCCCTGTCGAGGTTGATGTGTACGATAATAAATTAATTAAACGGTAATCAAATTAGAAAATATTCATCTCATGATTACGAAGAAAACCTCCGCTCGGATAATTAGTAACACCAATAGTTTATTGTTAGTTAAAAAAATGTAGGACGTAAAATGAGCCCCCCTCCTCTGAATCATATTTGAATGTAGCATTTGTATTAATTAGAGACAGTCGTTTTGTATAACGGAGCCGGTCGGAACGGTACTTTAACGGCAGCGTGACGTCACATGGCGTCACGTGACGTGGTGTGACGTGGCGTCACGTGACCTATGGCGATGTCGTGTCGTCGAATCTCCATGTAGTTATATAAAATTTTCTATTTTTAATATATTATTACTAAACGGTTTAAGAGAGTAGAAATGTGTGCTGTGAAAATGTTATGTAAATATATAATATATGTGGCGGACTCATTGCGTGTGAACAGTGTCACACTCGTTATATATGATTTTCTTGTAATATGTATTCCATTCTCTCTATGTAAGAACTCTTATGTTGAAAAAAAAAAAAATAATCAAGTGAAATACAAATGATCGTGAACGAATTATAACTATTGCTTTTATGGCATAAAAAAATTAGTGAATACAGTCCACCTGATGTTAAGTGGTCACCGTGTGTACCTATCTACGATGAATTTAAAACTGCAAGGAGCACACTCTCGAGGCCAGTCACTAAAGTTGGTACTGTTAATAATGGTCGTACAGCTGATGTATGGTTATTCAGAAAATAATTTTTGTTACTTAGTGTCTAATGGTTATTAAGTTGTGTCAGTGACGTCAACTGATTGTAGGCAATTTGTACAGGTGTTATGTATGTATAGGGCATACATATATATTATAGGGTCGGTGAGTGCCAGACCGAGACTCGCTGGAGTTACGCCTAGTTGAATATGAAATGTTTTAAATGTGTTACAGCATTTGAGAATATTTAATGATGTTGTATATAGTTTTAAATTTTGTTTTATATAACGACAATTTTGTAAATAGTCGATATAGTAAATATCGAATATACAGTTAATAATTTGCCCATATTGCCGATTTGTACAATGGAGACACTTTTTAAAGAGACCACTCTTAATTTTTTTTTGTACAGTTGTTAAGCGTGACTCGTAGTTGAATGAAATGAATTATTTTTTAGCGTTTCGTTTTTTTATTGACCTTATTTTGTTATTGTGAATTTGTCAATATTTTTTTTATATAGGTAATTGGGATCGTACTGTACATAGACCTCACAATTTTGTCATATAGTAGTTTTAAGAGCGGTATATCGTAGCCGAAATGGTTGATGTGGAAATCAAATTTTCTAAACGGAGCAATCGTGTCGGGGTTCGTAAAACAAATTTAGTATAATACTTGATATTAATATAACTTTATAAATAACTGTGAAAAATAGGTAATTATAATAATAATTATGAATAAAATATGACTTATTTAAAAGCATTGTTTTATTTTTAATAATAAATATATACACAGTAAAATATTGAACACACATTTATATACATTTATATATAATATATTGTATACATAGGTTTCCCTTAGTATTATTAACCAATCCCTTAGAAAGTAAATGTCGAAAGTATACACAGTTTATTTTAATACATTTTGAGTCGTACTTACTGCCACTTCATAGTCATCATCACAATAACAAAAGTTGGTACACATTGTTTTACATAACAGCAAATATCTATACTAATATTATAAAGAGGTAAAGTTGTGACAGGAAGTAATCTCCGGAACTAGTGGTTCGACTTGAAATATTCTTTCAATGTTGTATAGCTCATTTAGTGAAGAAGGTTATAGGCTATAATCACGCTAAGACCAATAGGAGCGGAGTACTAGAGAAGAATGTTTCAAAATCGTTTTTTTTTTCCTTTGAGAGCTTCCGTTGTGTATTAGCGTTAGCCAAAGTAACAATTCCACGCGGACAAAGGCACGTACAGAGGTTAGTTTACATATAAATTCCTCACTGTGAATAAATTATGTAACTTTAAAATGTAAAAGATATGAATCTTTTCTGTAATTTTTTTTTGTTTATTTATTTATTATTTATTACTTTTTTTTAAATAAATACTATATAGTCGTACTCGCGATAGAGTACGTTATATAACATCATACAATATGTATAATCCGCGTCCAATTCTTAGATCGGTTTGAAAGAGATACATACACGGAGTAAAGAATAGACATATAAGTCATACAATACATATTTAGGTATTAGAGGGACGGAAAAGAGGTGAAGGTGAAGCAAGCTCGCCCGCAGTCGTTCCTCGCCCCTATTGCACTTACTTTCACTTACCAAAGTAAGTACGTGTCAAAACACGTGTGTCAGTGTAAAGTTCCATAATACTTATTATCTCTTTGCTTATTATACTCTTTGGTGTAAAGGCTAGTTGCAGTACACTCGCGTGCCGATTTTTTTTTTGTTGTCAGTTATTGCTATTTTCGTTATTTTCTTTTTCTTGTTGGTATTTGTTTTTAATAGAAGATCATCCACATCAAATAATGCCGTTTTTATGGAGCATCACTATAAATAAATATTTATTACAAATTATTATTCACTAAGAAAGAATTTCATTCACAATAACGGGAAATGTATAATTATTACTCAATAAATGCTACAAGACATGCCCTGATTATAGAAATAAATACTGATTAAGGCGTATCATTTAATTAAAATAAGGCGATTATCTAAAGCCGAGTTATTAGATGATTAAATTTTATTTAGATTTACTTATAACTGACAAATACACGAACGGGCGAAATATTAATATTCTAGATTGTCCAATCTTCTAATATGCATATCTAGCTTTTAATTTAACTTTATTACCCCAGTAATAATTAAATTTATATTAGCTGCTGTTTATTCTTATCTCTAATCCTTTGCAAATATTCTATATGTGTGTATTATACATATTTCCTGTATATACAAAAATAAATAGGTTTTCGTAAATTAGCTGTCAAAGCGTTTAGAAGATAATCGGAGTTATATTTTCTTCTTTTTTTATATTTTCTTTTCTTTTTCTTCTTCTTGTTTTAGCTCCGCAAAAGCACTTGCCAGTGTCAATGTTTTCTTGCAATGAATAGTACAATAATATTACAAGCGTCGTGTGATTATTTTAATATTCTAACAAGATGGTGGATCCCTTTTTAGAACCTTTCAAGGAGTTTTTGTGGCATCTCAGAATTTCATGCGCCGTGGTAATATTTTGCATTCACTTCACTTATGCACAAGAAACTAACTACATTACGTAAAACACCACCAAATTTACAAAATATAGAGTCAAATATATAGCAAACTATAATTTGGGGCCTCGAGAATCATCAAAGACTAAGTTTCAAGAATTCGTATTTTAACTCTGCCTTTCCAATATATTCTTGAGAATTTGATATACGTCCGCAAAAATTTAGATAATCTGGATTTAGTAGAAGACCAACATAATGTAAATACTAGAAATAATAACAAACTGGTCACTCCATAGTTTAAGGCTGACTAAGACGAGTAATAGTTTTTTTAGGTAATGGTGTTAGATTTTATAATAAAGTCCCCAAAACACATTACCGAATCTGTGCATCCACCAAAAACGAATGTAAACTCATATGTTTTCTATGTTCTAATGAGACGTACTACTTAGCATACCATGGATTTACCGTGCGGGTGCCAGGTCCATCGCGTGGCTAAGAGAAAAGCTCCGAGTAGTTCCCGACACTGTGACACGGGTGTAGGTTGAAGGGGCCCCTTTCAAATGTACATTAACACTCACCTTAACCACTCATGCTTCTCTCCCTGCCTATCCAAATCTGGTATGAACCTGCTAGTGCAGCTTTAGAGGCTCGTTCTAGTATAGAGCTTACTGCAGTTCTCGATAAACCGAGGTCTTTGAGCAGGTTATAGAAAGATTTTGCTGATATACCTTTCGCTCCCACTTCTACGGCATATAGATTAACTCTATAGCCGTTTTTAGTCAACTTTTTTACTAAGTCCTGATACTTGTCAAGCTTCATCTCGTGGTCTAAAATATAATATTAAAAAAATTGTATCACTAAAAGACAAACCTGATCGAGTTTCTTGCCGGTTCTTCTCGATGACTGAATTGTATTCCGAACCGGTAGTAGTTTAGACGTTCATAAGTGCCTTATCAGGGCCTAAATTGAATAGAGAGTATTTTTATTTGATTTGATTAAATGATACTCTATTATATGGTATATCGTTATGTCTTTTACTTTCATCTCATTACCACCACCAAAAGAAATAGAAAGTCAGTTATTATGTTACGTTCTCGCAAAAAATCCTGTCTTTCTTAGTTTCGTTGTTAAATTGTAGACCTTTATATCAAAATCTATTTGTGGGAATGGAAATCGCTTTAAAAAAAGACTTATGCTCAAAAGTAAAATAAAAAATAAAGACTGGAATGGAAACATCAAGAAGAGATGTTATGTTGCTAAAACTGGCTATGACTAATCAAACTAAAGCTTTTTGCTCGTTTTATCACAGTGAAATACGCTTAATATTGTATTTTCACTACATTTTTTACCATGAAATATTCAGCGACTTTTCGCGGTTTTTTAATCATGTATTTTTCAAAATTTAGCGACTTTTTAATTGACATCTGGAGACTTCTATTTCTTAAACGGCAACACTGATTCTGCCATTCTGTGGTAATAAGAAAGCATCTAGCAAGACTAGGGATTGTGAGATTAACGGAAAAATTCGATTAAATAAGAATCAATTATTAATATTCAATAATAATCGATTTCTGCGAAAAAATCGATGTTTCTAATATTTGAAAATATACATGCTTTTCATATTCCAATAATGAACCTAAAGGATTCATATTAACAATTTATCAGATTAAGAATAAATATAAAATAAAATGATATGTGTAAAAATAACCAATTCAAAACAAAATAAAATTGAATATGCCTTTAAACTCTCAAGGTAAAGAATATAGAAACCAAATATCATTATTCATACAAATTTTCAGTACCATTAAACATTTTATCGTAATAAAAATGAAATGATAAGCATCCTAAGAATATGATCTTATTAACTCAAACAAAGTCGAGGCAGTCATAAGGATTGCCGACTGAAGTGAAAACTCAAAACAATTAAATTAATGTATTCTTTTTACATTTTCATATTAGTCAAAGTGTGATTGACAAAATTAATATTTCAGAATTTGTTTATTGAAAACTTACTGAATTCGAATTTACCATAACACATTTTTTATTGAACATCTTGAAGTATGTACTCATATGACTAGCATGACAAACGTTTTTAGTTTTATTGAGCGCATTTTACAGAGAGCAGTATTTTGCTGTTATCAGAAAAATACTAATCATTATAAAATATAGTAACTTATGTTACTTATAAGACAGTGGAATGTTTCCATTCTATTTATGTTTTAAATATGTAGTTTTACTACAAAATTTTAATTCTCTCGAATAAGACATGCATATTGCTGTGGTATTATTCTTTTTCATTATAAAATACTTTCGCGAGCCGCTTTTAGGTATTTTACAATTAGAAGACATTTTTATTGTTAACTATATTATCTCACTATGTTCACTCTTCACTTGTAAATTTTTTTTCCCTATTCATTTCTTTAAGGGACTTTTATCATTTTTGACATGTCAGTCCCATCGTAACTTATATCTATATGATATTTTTGCACTCTTTCAAAAAATGATGGATATCGTCAACCTTACCGCACTCGTTGCAAATATGTGAATTTATAATTTTCATAAGGTGTTTAAATTTTCCTGATGGAATGTGTCCAGACCGTAATCTAAAAATAGAGATAAGTAATTTTCTTTTTATATTTGCCTTTGTAAACCATGGGACAGGTGGAGGCTGACACTGTATAGTACGGTACCAAATCCCCTTCTCTCTTGACGTCAAATTAAAATATTCTTTCCACATGTTATGACACCTTATCTTAAATTTATATAATACTTCTGAGTAGTGTGGATGAATACTCATTTCTGAACCTTCTGCTAAAGCTAATTTTGTTAAGGTATCGGCTTTCTCATTTCCTTCTAAGCCTACATGAGACGTTGGAATCTTAAACTCATAAAAGAGCTATGAACTTTTAAGACCTCTCAAAGTATTGTACAGGCTATCGAAAATCTTCTGTGACCAGAGGCACACAGAGCCAAATGCTGAAGAGCACTCTTGCTATTCGTTAAGATAACAATATTTTGGTGCATTGATCTTATAGCTTGCTTAATAGCTTCCAAAATTGCAAATAGTTTCAGTGTTATAATAGATACATGAGTTCTTACATTATACAGGCCAGCAGTGTCTGTCTGGTTCATAATATGCAGCACTCTAAACTTGTAAATAATAATCAACTTATTTCGAATTTTTTCATCCGTCGAATAAATGTTTATGAAAATCGATTTAAACGCGTAA
Source organism: Antheraea mylitta (assembly GCA_014332785.1). NCBI lineage: Eukaryota > Metazoa > Arthropoda > Insecta > Lepidoptera > Saturniidae > Antheraea > Antheraea mylitta. The sequence continues at coordinate 2,425,825 of JACEII010000003.1, forward strand.
TTTATATAATCGGTTTATCAAAAATCGATTAATATTACAACGAAAATCATTTATATAACTCATTCTAAAATATAATAATAATTGATTTAAATAAATATCGATTATTTGTTAACATCTCTAAGCAAGACTTATGTCTTTTGAATATTTTTTTTTATGGCATAGATTTATCACATAAATGAGTTTTCTAGTTTCTAGATAAGGTTTTGATAACTTTTTTGTACATATTACAATTATATAGTGGATTTTGTACAAGATCCGTATACTTAAAACTAACTTACGTCGCGGATACATAGATAGACTTAGTAATGTGATGGGCATTTTATTTCCTTGTTTGTAGCTAAATATAGTTACTTTGTTTCTGTTTATCCATAATAATTTATTTAATAGTAACTTTTGTTGGTGGAAAACAATCATTGTCTCTTGATATCTGTTACGGACGAAACTTTAACACAAATGACAATGAAAATAAATGAAAAAAACTTATGCGCTTTCGCTTCGTCCGCTACTCCAGTGGACCGCGAGGGATGGTTGGATATGCGTGGTGATGTCGGCAAAAGTTACCAGAAAAGATGGTTCACACTAAAAGGAAATCTTTTGTTTTATTTCGACAAGAAAGGTGATAAAGAGCCAGTTGGAGTGATCATCTTGGAAGGATGCACAATTGGTAATGATTTTTGTTATGCACTATTATTATATATTTACCTTCGTTTTAGTAGATATATATTTTTATAGATTTCATTGCTGTTAATAAGTGTCAAAATTTTGACACTCATTGATGTAACCAAGTTGACCTTCATATAATATTTTATGCAAACCTTTCTATAGTAAAATTTTGAGTCGTTGTGAGCCATCAGTGGTTCTGAAAATATTATACTGCAACATCTTATTATTCATAATGTTCAAGTATCACTCATGCATAATGTAAATATTTTTATGCAAAACAAGATTAGATTAATGAACACATATAAAATGTTCTATAAATTTGTGTAGACAATCTATATACATGCCTTTTTAATTGTTTTGTATATGGCTGTAAATTCAGGATTGTATTTAAAATAGCCATGAGAGTAATACAAAATACTGTAGGAATCTAAAATTTTCATTTATTTATCACTAGCCTCTGCCTGCGACTTCGTTCGCGTTCTCAAAGGAAAAAACATCCCCATTTTGAAACATTTTTCATCTGTGCTCCGCTCCTATTGACCTTAGCGTGATGATATCTAGCCTATAACCATTCTTGATGAATGAGCTATATAACACTGAAATAATTATTCGAATCGGACCAGTAGTTCCTGAGATTACTCCCTACAACGTCACAACATCACACACTCACAAACTTTACCTCTTTATAATATTAGTATAGATTAAGTTCTCATATATACAATCTGTGTTCTGCACAATTATTCAAAGTTAAATGTTTGGTGAGGAATGCAGCAATTTGTGAAGTATTCTTTTTTTTAAATAGTATCACAAAAAATGTGATAAGTGCAATAGTAGAACAAAACATATGAAATTTATAATTTTCTAACATACAATTTGTATAGCGATAATTTTAAATAGTAATGAGATCCTGGATCGTCTGTTGAAATATCCAGTTTCTTTATGAACATTTTTTTATGTAAAGAAAAATTTGCTTTTAGTGTAACATTCTCAAAACTGCAATTTTGTGGTCCATAGTTTTTCATAGTGGGATTTATGTTCATGTCATTACACAGTAAACTATGATTGTATGTTTATTTGTATTTTTTTTACTAATTAATTACTATAATATTCACAGGTTTGCATTCTTAGGTTCAAATGTAGGAACCGTGTTCGCAATTATATTAAATTTGTTTGAATATATTTTTTTTTAGAGTTAACAGAAGAAGAGGCATATAGTTTCAAAATTGTATTCCAATGTGAAAATGGTAGGACCTACTTTCTGTGCACTAATTCACAGACATCAATGGAAGCCTGGATGAAGGCATTGGCCTGTGCTAGCTATGATTATATGAAACTGATGGTTGCAGAACTGCAGAGACAACTTGAAGAAGCTCAAGGTTTCTGGTGTTTCTAAGATATATTTATTTATCATTATATTACTAACTTTTGTTTATGGTTTGGCTTGTAATAATCTAGATTTTAAAAATGTTCCTCAGGAATAGAATGTTTTTCGTAGATGAAAAGTGGGATATATAACTCTTGTATTTTCCCCTGAAAATGTGTTTGTAAATATGTTGAATAGATAAGTCCTGAATGTTTAAAACACAAGCAAAGCATCATTCACATATGACATTAGTTAGGAAATACATGGTCATGATTTTAATATTATTTTGGTTATCTCAAGATATATATCTATAGATGAGTCATTGAATTATAAACATCATTCATAAAGGCATAAAAAACTGAAATAAATTAACTCATACAGTAGTCCGGTAAAGCTGTTAAGACCTTCCTGGGTCAATAGCATAGAAATTTCGAAAAAAAAAAATTAACTCATAAAACTATACTAATATCATAAAGCTGAAAAGTTTGTTGGTTTGAATGTGTTAATCTCAAAAACTACCTGTCCAGTTATCAAAATTATTTTATTGTTAGATAGCTCAATTATCGAGGAAGGCTATAGGCTATATATCATCACACTCCATCCAGTAGGAGCGGAGCACCAATGAAGAATGTTTCAAAACCGATTTTGTTTTTCTTTTTGAGAGATTCTACTGCATGTTAGCATTAGTCCAAAGTTACTATTCCACACGGACGAGTTGCGGGCAGAAGCTAGTGATACATATGCATGTTTCTATTTTCTGTCCATTAGTCTGGTGAACTTGTGAAGGCCTATAAGGCCAATAGCTTAGATAGTTTGAAAAAAAAAATTCTGTCCTTAAAAGAGAGATGCTGATTAACCCTAAAAAGTTTGATTTTTACTTTATTGTAGATATAACTATGTATGTGTGTACTGATAATATCAGAATGATCTTTTGTAAATGATAAGAATTTTGTAAATTACTATAATATCATTACATAGTATAGAGCAAAGTCTTCTGTTACTTATTTCTCTCTGTCCACAATAAACTCAAAAACTACTGCTCGGATTTGGATGCGGTTTTCACCTGTAAATAAACTGATTCATGAGGAAGATTTTGGTATATAATTTGTCAAGGTTTTTTTTAATTATTAGGACAAGATAACATCCGTCGGGTTTGCTAGTATTGTATAATTATAGAAACCATGCTATTGACTATATGTTCTTGTTAGCTACTGTTGACCTGTTTGAAATTACTATTGACATATACTACTATTGTCTTGTGTATAGCTGGTGATTAAAGTGTACATTCATATATGGATGTCAACTGGGCAGATACTTTGTAATTATATTCAGTTATTCTCCATTGCTAATATTTGATTCATTTTCCTCAATTATATCTTAAAAGTGGAGTCATCCAATAACACTAACAACAGACATTTATACTGCCTTGTTGTTGCTCAAAGATGTATATTACTTACATATTTCTAAAAACATCTTCTTAATTTATATTAAAGCTGAAGCAGAAGCTGATGCGACTTTAGTAACTGTGTCCCCGCCGGAAGATGAAGAACCTAAAGTACCGCCACGAGGTCAGAGATACAATCCGTTTAACCGAGTGGGGGATAATGAAAGTAAAACTGTGCAAGGCAGTAGACATCGTAAGTTTTGAAAATATAGATTAAATAGTCTAAAACTTAATCCAAATTCTCCAAGATAAATCTCATGTCATTTCAATGACATGTTGTGATATACTAAACAAACCAAGCACACTAGATGCCACAGAGGTTAAGGCCTATCAACGTTAATTGTAAAAATATGATGAAAGTAAACCTTTTTTCGAAGTTTTTTCCAACCGGTTATGATATTGGCCTGCATTGCATTTCATCTTCAACCGATTACAATTGAAATATCCCTATTTGTAGCCATATTAGCCCCGTAAATACTACAAATGTACGTACTAGCTACATAACTATACATTTGTAGCCCCGGATTACTGCATTCAGGTTGTTCTGAGGTCAATATTAAAAATGGTCTATTAGGTATAAATAGAACCAATACACAATGCTTATCTCAATCTATTGCATCATTAACTTGTTATAATTCAGAGCAAGTAAAGCATTATGCAAATTAAGTGTTTCTCTTTAAATATCCTTGAAAATTAAATATATTTTTACAAAAATATATTTAAAAAATATATTTTTAAATAAATAAATAAAAACTTGAACTTGTAAAGTACTGTTATATTCATATTTATAACCTACTTTTACACATTCAGTAATATAAATAAATTAAATATTGTGTGAAATAAGGTTCCAGAGTATGTTGCCAACATGTTGGTCAATAAGTTGGAACTATGTTTTTTAGTGTAAGAAGTGTTAGACCACAATCTATCATAAGTAGCAACTATTACCCAGAATGGTAACACACTACATATCACCAGGATTTGGTTTTAACAAAAGGTTTTTCTTTTTCTTCTTTGACTTTTTGTAGGATCCTAACTTATATCAAACAACTCGATGTCTATACTTATGTCACTGCATTTTAAATATTTAAGATTTATACAACACAATGGGGCACTATGTGAATAATAGAGAAGTCTGAAGATGACTTCTCTCGATACATCTGAATAGAGATTATTACTAGATCTACTTGATTACTGCGATGTTTTCTAAAGCAATGAATGTTTTAATATTCACAAGTATGTTGTCAGGGCTTAACTTTCATATTTTTAATTAATTAATACTGATGATTATCAGTTACAATTGTTTTTAGACAAAGAAAATTTAAGAACAGAATTACCACGTAAGAAGGTGCCTTTCCGAGACATACACACAATGTATGGACGTAAGATACTATCGGATAGGAGCGAGTGGCGAGCAAAACTGTTGAAACAGAAAAACGAAGTTCCGGACCGACCTCTCATAGATTTGTAATTATTGGACAATATTGCGAATTGGCTAGAGGTTAATTTGTGTGAGAGACTGTGTGTGATATTGGAAATTAGTCTAGAACAGTCCTATGTTTATTATAGTTATGATGTCTAGGATTACAATAAATAAAGCTTTAATTGCGTTTGCTTTAAAAAGATTTGCTAATGCCTTAAATTGCCATTATTTAAGTAAACATCATCACATTATTTTTTATCATTTATATTCCAAAAAGTCGAGGGTATCGTCAGTTTTTGTGAATGATTATTAGAAATTTGTGTGATTGGAGTAAAATTAAGTTCAACATTACAAATTGAAAGGATTTAAATAAATTGTCAAAATCTGTGTTGCCACTCTTACTTTTACAATTTGAATGAATTTCGAAATGTTCGTTGAAAAATGTTGAATGTTTTTGTTTATTGAAGTAAAACTTCTTTAGGCGCGACTGGGAGTTAACTGGAGGACAATGCAACGGAAGTCCGTTACGGCAATTTGGCGTCATGGTTCTGTACCATCCGGTTTTTAAATATTTTTTGTTTTGTCAATAAATAGTTTATAAACAAACGAATCAAAAATTTTTGAAAAAAAAATTTAATTGAATAATGATACATTTATACAATTGAATTTATTATGTATATATAGGCGCGCGACCGTGCTGCCATATAGTTTCAATGTAACTAAGTAACAAATTAAATCAATACATCTGTAGTGCCATCTATCAGCTAATTTGGAACTTAAATAATACTACATTTTATTCTTTGTATTTTTATTAGCAACTGCTTGCATGTATAAAGTCAATGAAATATAGTAAGGTACCTAGAAGTTTTACTTCAATGGCGTGTGACGGCTGTAGTCCGGTGAAGCTGTTAAGACCTTGCTAGGTCAATAGCGTTATCAGTTCGAGAAAAAAAAAGCGTGTGACGGTTACACGTACTCACTTTTCATATTGAAGTCTCATATTACTTGTGATGCACGTTATGAAAGCCGATTTACATGTTGTGTTTTTGAATCATGCAATTTTAATTGTATGATTCAAAAATGAATACATGTATAGCTTAGCATAGTTTAGCTAGGTCAGATCAGGTTATTTCCGGTAACAGCCCAAGCCGAGGTGTGCCGTGCACCCTTGAGCATGCTACTTAAACAAAATCGGCTGAGTGCCTTAAGTGCTCGCCTTAGTAGTCCGGTGAAGCTGTGAAGGCCTAGTAAGGCCAATAGTGTAGTCAGTTCGAGAAAGAAAAAAAAACACGTTATGAAGTAATGCGAACTTTCGACTGTAATTGAAAAATGCAATGAATTGTACTAATATATACTCTGGGAACAAAAGAATATTTTCTAAAAAATAGTTACGAATTATTTTATTTTGTTTGTTAAACATTAATTAGGTATTCGGTCACAATTGTACTTATTAATGAAGAGGCTGTGTGTCAACGTTTGCATAAATCCATATATTTTTCCGTGTAGTATTATATTATTATTTACTTTAAATGACAAAGGTTTAGTTAGCTCATTAGAATAAATCATAAAACATAAATGCTGTATACAACAGTATATATATTTTTTTTTTTTTTTTTTTGTCAATTTGTAGATAAAATTGTAAATGGAATGATTAAACAGAATTATATTGTATATATTTTTTTTATTTCATATACCCTTCCTGGAAAAACAAATTATGAATTTTGTATATTTTTGTTCATTTAGTTAAAAAAATGCGAAAAATACATCTTATAAACATCGCAAAAAATGGTGAAAAAAAACAAGTCTTATGAATAAAAATTCTTTCTTAAAAAGTTTTTTTGAGCTGTATAACCTGAATAAACTCCCTTTTGGTGTAGATTACATTGCGGAGTAGTCAATTACAAATCATCCACTCTGGATTCACTCGTGAATCTTTAGAATGCATTAACGTTTATTTAATTTAATGTATTTGTAATACAAACACCACTTTTCACCTTATGCAATTCTTCTCTATACGACCTTTTATATACTGCTCAATGTGTTTAAAAAGGTGTTTAGTATTTAGATTATAGGGAAAAAAAGCAGGTAACATGAAATGTATCTTCTTTCATCATATTTGTGATTAAATTTAATTTTTGTAACCGACTTCTTTATAAAACATTTTCATAGATTTTAAGGACTGCCTCTCAAAAAAGGTCCATTTTCACTGTTTTTCAACAAGAATACAATAAAACTACTCAACTTTAGTAAACATAATGACTAACTACAGATACATTGAACCTTTAACAATGATGTACAGATGATTGTTTTTTAAAATTATTAGGTTTTCATTTAAAAAAATCAATTCTCCGTAGTCTCCTCGCGCAAAACAGCCAGGTTTTCAGTATGAAATTCTCAGTAAATTTACGGACTTCTTAATTTAAAGAAATACCTGCTTATGCTACATATAATCAAGTTTAAACAACATGAAATAAAATCAAAGTTATATATACGACATTTGAGAAAAAAAAATTAGTTGTGAATAAAATTGCACCATTTTATGTTATGTAGACTTTAACTCCTAGGTTCAATTTATTTCTTTATTTAGATTCGATTGACACAAATGTATGACAGAAGGATTCACATCGTGTTAGACCGCGCCGAAGAGTATAAGAGTATAATAGGAAGACCGTCAAAGAGAAGACCGCGCTCTGGTGCGATAGCGCGTGGACGTGTACGCCGCTATAAAAATCTAAGTTTGGTTTTTATAAAGTTAGTTCTTTTTATGTTTTGAGGTACTGTTATGGAACTTCTTGACGGGTCGAAATACATATGTCGTATTTGTAGTCCTCTTGTTAGTAGTGACGAGAGCCTACCACAGGACTTAAACAAGCGATCTGATGGTGGTCCTTTGGCGTTTGGGTAGCCTCGAGGGTTTGTGTTATTTCTTGTTGCTGGTGAAGTTAAATAAAATGCCGTGGATACGATAAAGACTGCTCCTTTAATGTAGAAGTTAGAAAGTACACAATAGGATAAAACACTGGATACATAAATACAGTCTTATGCTAGCGTCCCTACGCGTTCCGTGCGAAAAGCCAAGTCTGGTGACGCGTGGGTTTACACTTTTTTATTTCAGTGTTGCCGGTCTTATATGGTAAGGATTAATAACTAATATTAAAATTAAGCATTAACTTATTACTATATACATAATATTAAGAAAGGGCGGAACGCCACAGTCTCCAGAAATTGGTATCAAACTCCTTAACGGGTAGAAATAGATATGTCGTCCTTGTAGTCCTTTTGTTAGTAGTGGCGAGAGCTTACCACAGGACTGAACAAAATGATCTGATGACGACCCACTTCAAAAACTGATATGGAAGTCATTGATGGATAGACACAGATATGTCTTGTTTGTACTCCTTTAATTAGGTAATAACAAAATGGACTCTTAAAAACGTCTAGGGAGCTCTTTTATGGGTAGAAATAGATATCTTGTTTTTGCATTCTCTTTATTAATTTTCATTATCTATTCTTAAAATTTATACAATATCATAAACACGCTGCAGAATTTACAAACAAAGGTAAGTAATTTTTCAAAAGAATCAAACATAACGCTTATTCTTTATAAGAACATGATCTCTCAAGTCTTGTTTATAATGAAACGAATTATTTGGTGAAAAGTGTATGTAAGCTAGAAATGCAAATTTTGTCGGTGTAATTAGGGTTCGTTTTACACAAAGGCCATCATATGCTACCCGTTGTACTACAGGTATTACAACTTACAATTCAGGTGTTTCGTAGTATTGTTCACAGAATTATTTTTGATATAGAAGCAAACGCTACTTTAAAAACTCTTACCTAAAAAATCGGCTACTGCAATTCAACGTAAAATTCAAATTTTAGAAAAATAATTTATCGATTAATGACTTCAGGTGGCAAATAACGGAAATGTTCGTTGAGCTGACTATTTCACAATCAGAAGGCAATGACGCGAATTTTAAAGTTTTGAAACCATTAAATGAAAAACAGGCCATTAAATATTTTTTTCAGATGGATTGAAAAATCGGCGTCTAGGCACAATCACTTTTAGCTCATTAAAAGATGCTGTACAGACGGCTGTTGACGAAGAGGTCACTGCAACATCGACCTCCACTGATATTTTTACTATGAATAATAGGGGCAGCTCATTCCGACACCATTCAGGAGCGTGAGGCCACCCATCATTCACAGGTAGAAGTCGCGGACGATCCAATTATAAACCGAGCTCTCAGAATAGACAACAGGTACTAGTTCAAAATGGACTCAGACAACTTGACGTAGACTTACGCAACCATCGAATGGCAACAGAGGTCGGTACAATTATCATACAAATAGGAACCAACATCTATGTCACAGGCACGTGCATACTTTGACTAACTCAGACCCTCAAGAAAGTTCTGTAACAAAGCACAATCAGCGTGACGAGAACCAGTTTTTTCAAGCTAAAAATATTATTCTATCATGCAATAGTGTTACGTAAATTTAAAATCGTATAATCATTACTCATACGATTTGAGTTGAAAATATTCCAATCCATTCACAGAAAAGTTTTGTAAGCGGTATTGGAGGCAAAGTCCAAGCAATTGGATATGTTTATTTAAGCTTCGTTATTCGAGATCATATAATTAAACATAAGTTCTATGTTTTTAAAACATTACCATGCAAAGGTAGTGGTCTACTCGGGCAAGACTTTTTTATCAAGTATAAATCAGTGTTGAATTATGGTAACCAAACTTTGTAGTAACAAACAAATTCCATAGTAATGAAATAACAACTTGAAAATTACTTTACCTTTGATAATGACAAACAATAACATTACTATACCGGCGAGATCAGAGTCTATACACTTTATTTGAGTAAATGAGACGGATGAATGTTTAGTATACGCGGCAGAACTACAAAAAGGGATTTTTATTGTGAAGTACTTTAGACCTTACTTATATGGTCGTACATTTAAAATAATTACCGACCATAAACCGCTAGTGTATTTATTCAATTTAAAAGACCCTTCTAGCAGGTTGTTTAAATTTAGGTTAGTTCTGGAAGAGTATGATTATGTGAAAGGAAAGGAGAATGCGGCTGCAGACGCATTGTCAAGAATAAAAATAACTTAGAAACAATTGAAAGAGATGAACATGTAATGACGAGAGCTCAAAGAAGAAAGTTAGATACTGTTCCTTCGGATGATATGCAACCACCAACGATTGGCCTGATCAACCAAAAGTTGTGGAAACCCATATCAAGCCGAAAGACACGGTAGAGTTAAGATTTGTAGAGGACAGCAACTTAATAGGTATAGGAGTAATAATTTATTAACGTTAGAAAGTCTCACGCTATTTTATATTGCTGAGAAGACGATATTTATAAAACAAGTGTCTCAATCACAAATTACGCGAGCCGAACTTGTGAGAGAACTGAGTAATTTTTGTGAGAAAATTAATATAAGAGGAGTATACTTGATTAAAAATAAAAATAATTACGTGTTCGAGGAAAAGTTAATTAACGAAATAAAGAGACAAAGTACCTGGAAAGGACCCAGATTATGTATACTAAAAGATGTTGAGAGAATAGATGACCCAGATGATAGGAAAGTGATACTCAACGATTTGCATCTATTGGCCACGAGTGGCCACGCGGGCATGAGAAGAATGTTGACCAATATAAAGATATATTATTTTTGGCCAGGCTTAAGCCTGATGTCCAACCATTTGTTAAAAAATGTTCTCAATGTCAAAGGAATAAGTATACAGTTGAGGCTAGAGAGCCGATGGTAATCAGGTAACTGCCCATTCGGCTTTTGATAAAATATTTTTAGACTTAGTCGGACCATTAGATAGAGATAATCTTGGTTATTCTTATATACTTGCGCTACAGCGTGAGTTATCAAAATATGTTTGTACCTATGCGCTTGTAACTAAAACCGCAACAGAAGTAGCACGCACCTTCGTAAATAATTTCATTCTACAGCATGGCGTACCGAGAGAGATAGCTACCGACAAGGGTACAGAGTCTATGTCTGAGATCTTCAAACAGGTTTGTGAATTACTTCATATTAAAAAATTGAATTCTACAGCGTATCATCACCAAAGCATAGGAGCGCTAGAAAACTCTCATAAAAATCTAGGTGCATTTTTACGAATTCAAGCTGAAGATAACCCAGAATTGTGGAGTACTTGGTTACCATTCTGGTGTTTTGCGTATAATACGACAGTTCATAAATCTACCAAATTTTCACCATTTGAACTTGTTTACGGAAAGTTGTGCAATTTACCCAATAATCTAACAAAGTGTGTAGAACCTCTTTACAATCACGATAGTTACCCATGTGAACCTAAATACCGACTTCAGGTTTCTCAAACCGAGGCACGGAAAAATCTAATTGAGAGTAAAATACTTACAAAAAGTAGATATGACAGATATGTTAATCCTATACGATATGAAACACATGACAAATTTTTAGTTAAAAATTAAACTGGTGATAAACTTAATCAGTTATATTCGGGACCACATAATGTAATTAGAGATTTGTCACCTAATGTTGAGATTAAATGTAATGATAAGAATAAAATTATACACAAAAATAAAACTAAATTATATCATGAGTAAACGCTCAATTACAACCTTTGTTCTGATATAGAGTTATCTTATACTATATTATTTACTTTTTTTATTAAGTAATGTTTTTACTTTATTATTATAATCATATAGTGTAATCTATCGAATGTTTATATGAAACGCATAGTATATTAATTGTGTTTTTTATCTATAATTGTTTATTTTGTAATCAATGTACTTAACAATAAAATGAAGATTAACTTTTATTTTATTTTATATTTAAGGGGGAGATGTGAGGGAGTATATAAATTAGTAATATGCTATAATAAAATTAGTATTAAAGCCTCCGGTGTATCATTTACCCGATCCTTGCAACACCTATGGAATAAGGTCCAATTTATTTCTTTATTTAGATTCGTTATAAACAAAAGTATGGAAGAAGGATTCTCATCGTGGCAGATTGCGCCAAAGAGTATTGTTGAAATAAGGAAGATACAAAATTAAGTTTGTGTAAAGGCATCAATCAACCTTATTGTTAATCACAAAAAAGTAGGCGGTTGATGTCACAAAAAAAAAGAATATTAATATCGTCAATTACAACGTGATCGTAAAAAATGTGAAAAAAGTGCAATACAGTTTTATATCTTGTTATACCGTATTTTTATTACATTTTTACCATTTCACCTCGCGAAATTAAACATTTGGTTCCTCGACAGTCGGATATATACTAAAAGGGTTCTTTTGCCCAACTATACTATTGGGAAATAGGACTGTGCTACCATCGAACACTGATATCGGGAAGCACATCGACAGCAAGCGGAACCGTGTTCGAGGGTGCTCGGCGGAGACGTCACGCAACGACGGGAGCAGGGTGAAATTGGTAAACATCGGCATATGATGAAACCGTGAACGAGGGTACTCGGCGATGACATAGCAACGGAACTACTAGAGCAAGACCATTTGGGGTACAACGGACGTAGACGGAACAGCGTGTGAGGCTGCTCGGCGGTAACGTCACGGTTTAGGTACCACGTGCAGGCTAAAGTTAGTGTCTATCGACATGAGACAAAACCGTGGGCGAGAGTTACTCGGCGTTGACGTCACAACAAAAGACGGTGTTACTAGCGTATAGTGAAATGTCTAGTAGTGATAGTTTGTAGTATTAATTTAACAGTAGCGTTGGTAGGAGAATTTATTCCATAGTTTTTTTATTATTTGTTGTGTTTAGGTACTTCGATAGATTGGCTAAATCAAACACTAAGCTCAAATTTCATGGAAATATTACATAACTGAATCGGCACACCTTTCATGTATCAAAAGTCAACTGTATTTATTGCAATTTGAATCATCACATTCAAAGTTGTGAGGAATTTAGTAGACAAGGTGATTTAGCACGTCGTGAATTTGTATACCAGAAGCGTTTTATGTTACCGCTGCTTAAACTCTGGTCATAGAATTAAATTTTGTAGAAGCAATATGTTTTGTACAATATGTTAGGGAAAACATCATACCATGTTTCACTGTGCCACAAGGAATAATGTACAAGTTAAAAAAGAAACGATTAACAGTGCAAGTTTAGAAAATCATAAAACTGAACTTGCTACTGATAAATCTCCACCAATAGAATCATGTTTTTCGGCAGAACCGATTAAAAAGCAAGTGCTGTTACCGACTGCTTTAGTTAATATTAAAAGTCATAACAGCGAGATTTGTAACGTCAGAGCTTTACTTGACCAGGGGTCACAAGCGTCATTTATAACTGAAAGAGCTGTTAAGTATTTAGGTTTACGTAAAATACCGGTACTGGAACGGACTTTTGGGTTAACTAGAAACAAAACGGTAGTAACTATATGGTGAAATTAGACATGTATTCTAAAGTTAATCCAAATATTGCTATGGTAGTACATGCAAAACAATAACAGGCGTTCTTCCTAACGAAAAAATAGATATTCAGGATTGGGAAGATTTATTAAAAGTACAACGGGCAGACCCTGACTATCATTTACCGAGTCGAGTAGATATATTGTTAGGTGCAGAGGTTTATGGAAGGATTATCAAAAACGGTATCATGCGAAATAGAAATGGCACATTAGTTGCACAATGTACTACATTCGGGTGGATGATATCAGGTACCGTTAGTTTAAAATGTAAAGATAATATTGTTAATCGACCAGTTTCTAAATTATGCTTTCTACGGGTATGAGTTGTATATTTGTAATAATACTTCTATGTTTAATGCTTAGTGTATAATTAGATTATATTGGTTTTACATTTATGGGACGAAACTTACATTTGTTTAGTTTTCAAATAAGATTTTATAATGTTTAAATTAAAGACAAGTATAAACCTTGTCTTTGGTCGGCGAGAATGTTGAAATAAGGAAGATACAAAAAGAAGTTTGTGTAAAGGCATCCACCTTATTGTTAATCACGAAAAAGTAAGCGGTTGATGTGACAAAAAAAAAGAAAGAATATTAATATTGTCAATTAGAACGTGTTCGTAAAAAATTTGAAAAAAGTGCAATACAGTTTTATATCTTATTGAACTGTATTTTTATTACATTTTTACCATTTCACCTTGCGAAATTAAACAAGTATAATAGGTAAGTATTATTCTCAATCTTCCTGATTGCGCTCGTGCGTCGTAGCGAGTAGTGGGCTACGCCTCTTTGCACTCCATTAGAAAAAAAAATATCGCTATAGAAATAACGTATACACTTCACAAAGTTATAATGGTTTATAATTCTAGTAATAAGAGACACAGTAATTGAGTTGAAACAAAAATTCTAAGTGTGATTTTTATTACGTTTTGAACGTAGATTTGAGATATTGTTATGGAACTTCTTGACGATTACAAAAAATATGTCGTCTTTGTTATTCCTTTTGTTAGTAGGTAGTAACGAGAGCTTACCACAACTTAACAAAGTGACCTGGTGATCTCCAGAAATTGTTATCATCCTCCTTAACAAGTAGAAATAGATATGTCGTCCTTGTAGGCCTTTTGTTACTAGTGACGATAACTTACCACAGGACTGAACAAAATGATCTGATGACCCACTTCAAAAAATGTTATGGAACTCCTTGATGTGCAGAGACAGATATGTATTGTTTGTTCTCGTTCTGTTAAGTAATAACAAAATGGCCACATAATGGACTCTCAGAAATGGTTAGGGAGCTTCTTCAAGATTATCTATATATATCGTATTCGTACTCTCATTATAATATTTTATTATCTATTCAGAATACATATAATATATACAATAATATCAAAAACACGCTGCAGCATTTACAAACAAATGTAATCTTTCAAAAGAATCGAGTTATCGGCTTATTTTTTGTCAGAACATGTTCTCTGAAGTCTTGTTTATAATGAAACGAACTATTTGTTATATAGCGAATTATTTAAAGTGTATCAAAGCTAAAGATGCAAAGTTTGTCGGTGAAATTAATTTTCATTTTACACAAAGACCATCATATGCTGCACGTTGTGTTACATCTATTACAACTTACAATTCAGATGTTTTGAAGTATATTGCCCACAGAATTATTTTTAATATAGAGGTAAACGCTGATTTAAAAAATTCTCCTATCTAAATCTCTGAGCGCACACTCAATATTTGTAGCTAATATCTGTGTACTAAAATTCAGTTATCACTATATGGTTACTCACCTATACCATGAGAAATTAAACATTAATCAGACACTATACTTTTGTCACGACAAAGATACGCATCTAGCGAATGAGAAATGAAATTTTCATCCGATACTGTGAGATGAACATCCGAACCCAAACCTGATGTTTCTAGCGATTATCAGTATTGAAATTATGTTATCATGATACAGCTACTCCCTTGATCCATTAGATAAAAGTACCTGGGCGACCGAGCCTAGCTCGGTTCTTTAAAAAACATTTTTGATTGAAATCTTAGTAAAAAAAAGTTTTCTATGAATTAAATCTAGCTAGATCAATTTATCGTCCCCAAAACTACCTACATACTAAATTTTACTGAAATAGATGACGCCATTTCAGAGATCATGAATATATACAAATATAAAAATATACAAGAATTGCTCGTTTAAAAAAATACTCTCATCTGATACGACAAGACTCAACCTTAGAGCGCAAGCTTTACGTTTCTAGCTGTTATCTATACATCTATACTATAATAAAACTGTAACAAGTCGAAATCTGTACATTAAATATTTTTTGAAAATTTTAATCAGGGTAAACTATGTTATCGATATAGAAGCCAAAAATAATCTTTTTACAATTTTTGTCTGTCTGTTAGTCTTTCTGTCTGTCTTAAAATTTTATAAATCAAAATAAAAAATTTCAAACCATTTATTTTTTTCATAGCAAAGAACAAATTTCATTTTATTATACATTATTGATACTAAGATTTCACCATATACAATGAACAACGATAAACGTAAACGTATGAATTGAGATTGACGCCATCTTAAATATATGCTTCGTTGACCATCAGGCTATTCGAAACCGAAATACCTTGGGCCGGCGAGGTGAAATATATCGGCGTCAATTTGGATAAACACTTAAATTTCGATTCACACACAAATAGAGTGCGAAACAAAGCCGCTATGGTCTTGGGTCGTCTCTATCATTTGCTTTGTCATAAGAGTAAATTGTCCCCCAGACATAAATTCACTTTATATAAAACTTGCACCCGTCCGATTATGACGTACAGTTGTTCGGTCTTTGCACATGCGTAAAATCGTATTCAAAAGGTGCAGGTTCTCCAGAACCGAGCCCTACGTAAAATCACCGGTGCCCCATGGTACGTCCGGAATAAGGATCTCCACAGGGACCTGGAGATGCCTTCTGTCTGGGCGTGTATAAAATCACTCGCACGTAGTTATTCCGAAAAAGCCACGTAACATCCCAGACCGTTAGTGGTTTCCGCCGCGAACTATGAATCCGTACCCAACGCTGTGCAGTATAGAAGACGACCGTGACACATTTTTACCGACCCTCCTGATTCAATCACGTCAGCGAACGATCAGTACCAGCCCGTCTTTTCAAACAAAGCATGTTCACGCCCACGCGCGCATAACCACAGTTCACGCCGCCATGGTCTGGGGGTAAATTTCACTCCCGCACACCAGATTAGGCTCCCCTCGGCAACGGCTCAAGCCTAGGTCCGTTCCCTCGGCGTGGAGCCCTTGAGTACGCTGCTCACGCGATACAGTGACACAAAACTTTACATCACTGCTACAACATCACACACATCACCTATACACACGTGCACGCTTACACGCTGTTTTTCTTTTTCAGAGAAATAAACGACAAAGAGTTCTACCCTTATATTTCCCTATCTTATCCTATCCTATATAGTTTAGAGGAATTTTTCCGACACAAAATACATATAGGAATTGTTGAGGCACGCATGATTGGTTCACATGCATGTTTCAATAACTCATATACGTATATCTAGATAGCTTAGCTTAGGTTAGCTCAGATAGGTCGCGATGTTTCCACAAAACAGGCGACAGCTCAAGCCGAGTTGTGCCGTGTACCCTTGAGTTGGTCGCCCAAACATCTCAAGTCGGCTGAGTGCCTTCAGCGCTCACCTCAATAGTTCGGTGAAGCTGTAAAGACCTTTCCAGGTCAACAGCGTTTACATTCCAAAAAAAAAAAAATGCGTTGATAACATACACTGCCACAATGATCGCTATCTTTATCGTGCAGTCAGTACTACACTAAACTATACCTATAGCTATATTCTATACACATATTATTTATATAGTAATAAATCGGTCTAAACATTGAGTAAATAACTGAAACTGAGTGAATAACTGAATATTTTTATTTCCAAAAAATAGCATCAAGCACATTATTGTTGATTCCAAAAATATCTTTCAATAATAATTCCATTTTAATAACGTTTCAAAGTTAGTGAAAAAAAAAACATCCTAAAATTATTTAAAAATATCTTTGTCTGTAAAGGTACGATATGCACAAACAAACGCAACTGTTACCGGCAGCCAGGTAGCCCGTTGTTCGGATGAATATAATATATAAAACTGGCTTGATTGATTTTTTCCGGTATGGCCACTGCCTATGTAGGTAATTTCGCCAATATCAAGTGTAACAAATACACGTTATAAATTTAATGTCAAATATTTAGTGTAACGTGTAACAATGTAGAATAATCTACAATAGAAACATATCAACATAGATAAATTACCAAAAGGTGATAGGTACAATGTTGTGAGTGCATAAGTGCCTTATTAGGGCCTAAACTGAATACAGTATTTTTTGATCTTTGAGTGGTACAGCGAATATTTATAAAAATATACTGGAAATATATTTAAAATACGTTTTCGAAACAGTTTATAACTCTTAGACAATAGTTTCAAGCAAGTGACAGTTGATGCTTCGGCGCGATATTTGACGCTTCGATACGGTGTTCATATATTTTTCTTTAATACAATGGAGTATAAAAAGTTTTTAATACAAGTTGAAGACACTTATGATAAAGTAAGTGGCAGAGATGTTTATTTAGTTTTATGTAGGTTATTTTTTATCTTAATTGATCTTGGTAGATAATGCTAGGAACGGGTACTACGCTTATTTAAAAAAAAATCTCTGGGTATATGATTGAGTGAGTCCCTGTATAGTTCGGATTTACAATTGAAAACGGTAGATGTCGCTGCAATCGCATTTTAGGTTTATTAAGATTTTTGCGAATAAAAATACAATTGAAGCAGGTAATAATCAATTTTGTGCAGACGAAGTTGCACGGGTCAGCTAGTTAATAATAACATTATTTTAAAGAGGAAGCAGAAAGGGAGAGAGAGAGAGCTACGGACGCACCTCCAGCGCGTCGTAGTAGACCCAGGCGAGGAAGGAGACGAGGTGGCGGCACATACCACCATCTGCCTCCCTGAAATACGACCTCCTGGTGATGGTTGTGGGGGCGCCCATTGCCAAGTAAAGGAGGACCCGTGGCGAGGAAGCACGGGATAGCCGCAGCTTGTAAATGAGGTGTTGGAGAGCCTTGTCCCTCCACGAGAAGATGATCCCCGTACTAACATCAACGGGCGATCTGAGCGCGTGACCAGGGCGTCGGAGCTTGCTTCCGTCACCCCGGTTCCCTAGTCCACAAACATGCGCCTTGCGGCAGTGGAGTTTTAGCCCGTAGGAGTCCGGCATAACCCCCTCATTGTCCCCCGATAGTGGAGGGGTATCTGATGTAGGATTTCTCCACTTTAAAAAAAAAAAGGTTTCACCTGGTCCTTAAAATATGAAACATTTAGCTGACACTATGACTTTAAGCTTTTGAGTGCAAACTCAATGCTTCTATCTATTATCTATACTATTATTCGATTATCATAAATACTGTCTTCACCAAAGTTTAAAAAATCTAAGCACAAAACTTGAAGTTTGTATCTATTATCTAGACTAGACTATGATCCAGTTACCAGAGAAATACCTTGATCGGGCACTAAGAAGCTAAATATTTGAGCACAAATTCGATGTTTCTGTCTATTATATAGGTATACTAGTTATACTGTTTTTGACCTAGTATGACCTTGAGAAACTATAATTTATTTTGGTACTATTGCCTGAAATATAACAAAAAGTAGAACATAAATAATAAGTAAATATTGTAATATTTTTTATAAAAGTATCAAAGTCGTTTATAGTGCGCTATACTCGTAACTGCCGCTTATTAGTTGAGGTGTCTGTGTGCGTGAGCTTTACACGTTTAATAGGACTCAATTCCCAAATTGAACCACGACAATTTGAGAGCGCGTCCTTAAGGAATATAAAAATAAAAATACAGCGAAAATGTATTAAGTAGTTTATTTTTAAAATCTTTGTTATACAAACCAACACTTTACAACGTAAACACGGTACAGTCGCCCGCGTACGTATGCTGTTAAAGTTTTAGGCTTCTTTGTGATATTAAATAGACTTAATAACATATCTACGTCGACGACTGTACACATAAGAGTGGGAGAGTAACATAAGTTATTTCTTTTTTATATTATACATATAATATTGAAATTATAGACGCGTATGCTTAAACTAAACACTTTGCCTTGCGAGTAAATTACAATGTAGTAAAATTACAATACATAGTTTTGGTATTTCTCTTTTTTTTTAAAAACGCAACTAGATAACATTGAGCAAAACACGCAAGTGTTCATTTTAACTCTTCAGATGTTTTTAGGCATAAGTTTATATAACGCGATATTTTCAGTGGAGCTATACATAACAATGTGAGAACAACGGGTGCCGATATATCGAAAGACTATCGAATGCCCAGTGCTAAGAAATGGTAACCAAGACACAAAGATTTACAAATGTTACAAAGTAGTAAAAAAAAATTGTATAACGAAAGTTAGGTCAATCTGTTTTATTTTTTAATTACAATACTAGTAAATGGACCTAGTGCGTTATCATAAAAAATCGTACCTGATATTGCAATTGTTTAAATTTAGTAGATTTCAATTTTGTGATACAATTTTACCGATCACGTTAAAATGTGTAATTAAAAAAATAATAAAATATAATATATGTGATGTTTAATTCTAAATAATTTTATTATAATTTTTCGACTAATTTGGATAATATATTATTCCAAAACTACATTGCTAATTATCAACAAAAAAAAGATACTTGTTTCAATTTTAATCAAGACAGAGCGTGTTGATCTACACATCTTGACAAACTCTGAAAGATAATATATAATTTTATACAAGTAATAATATTTTTTTGGAGACACAACTAGTAAATATGAAAAAAACGTCAAAAATACATAAAGAAACCCACAAGCTGAGTCTCCAAAAATACGAATATAAACTCCCATGTCATTATTAGGAAAAAATATTTGGTAACAATTCCTTAAAGATTAAATACAGAAGATTAGGTCGTTAGTATGTACAGTGTGAGTTGAAATGTGCAAAAAGTACATTACCAACCGTATATAAAAAATACTTAGCAATATTAAACACAAAGAATCTTTCACACGAGAAAGTTTAAATAGTTTTGAATATACAAAGAAAAAACTAAAATTACATAAAAAAACAATGAATATAGTTATATACATTTCGTGTGGTGGGTGGGAGTTAGAGTCTGGCCACTTAACTATATAGAAATAGGTTGAATCAAAGAGTTTGCATCCAGCGTCGTAAATTATCAATTAAAAAATAATAGAAAAGTTTTTAGTCTTAGAATATTTATATTCTAAATATAACAGTCACTGCGATACAATGCAATCGTTTCAACCTGTTTTTTTTTTTTTAAATAAATATAGGTGTAACATCACTTTCATTAAATGGAGTAATTAATATTGATCAGACAACTGTAACTCAAGTTACATTAACCCAAACTGTAAACATTCTTAGTGCATTCCAGTAAATATGAATATATTGTGTAATATTTAACCTAAAATTATCTGTTTTTTATGTCGATATACTCAAATACCTCATCTCTATTTATTAACAAAAATATGGTGCTTCCATAAATTAATCTTTACACATTGCAAGTTGTTTGTGAGTATACATCAGGATATAGACAAGCAGTGGCCAGGTGCTAGCGTGGTGGGTGTGGTTCATATCCTTCGAAACTAGACTCTACATTGCAGACTACAGGCGACCTATATAATACTATTTTATAAATTGCGCTCAAGTTCGGTCGCCCGCCGTCGACGTCAGTATCGGACTAGTTCCGTGACAACTTTTATCGATGTCGATAGAAATGATATCGATAACAATTATCATCCGTAGTCGATATCGCTTACGATAATTCGAAGCGCTTTTTCCGTTCGGCGACCATGCCGACGAGCGGTGCGATCGTCTCCCGTCTGCTGACTGAGCAGCGCTTTGTCGACTTTAATTCTGAAGAGAAAATATATCAATTTTTATTCGATGGTTCTTTATTAAAAAAAAACTTTATTTAATTTACGCCCTGAGAAGACACTTACGAACGTGAAAATTACCACCGGTTCGGAAAACAATATATTCATCAGAGAAGAACCGGTAAGAAATTCGATCTGGTTTATCTTTTCATTACACATAACATATCACAACATACATTTATATACATATACAGTTACATTCGTTTTTGGTGGATGCACAGAGTAAAACGTCATTTCCAGACGTCGCCATCGTACATATATTGACCCAACCTTTAATAGCCTTTGTCTACGATCTAAGATCAAACCAAGCTAAGATCTGTTTCCCGTGGTGCATGAACTATCTGGGAAATCGGTAATGTAGTTTGGGACTTTGTTCTAAAGTGTAACAGTATTACTTAAAAAGCTGTTACTGGGCTTAGTGAGACTGAAACATGGAAAAACCAATTTGTTATTATACGTAGTATTTATATTATGTCGCACTTTTACTAAATCCAGATTATTTAAGTTTTTGCGGACATACATTAGATTATCAAGAATAGAATGGAAGGGCAGAGGCAGGGAATTTAAACATATTGTAACAACTTTATAGTACACTGGATGATAAATCAGACAATTTTGGTTTGGAATCGCACAGTTTTCCTAGGGAAGCTGTAAGGTTCTTCTAATGCTATGTTTGGTCCTTTATTAGATTTAGAAGTTTATGGTTGAATTTTCTGTGATATTTGGTCTAATTATTTAACCGGAAAGTTTTTTTTTCGAACTGACTACGCTAATGACTTGACAAGGCTTTACAGCTTCACCGGACTTATAAGACGAACGCTTGGGGCCCTCAGCTAATTTTATTTGACAACCAGCTCAAGGGTGCACGGCAAACCTCGGTTTGGGCTGTTACCTTGTTACGCAATATCGCGAATCTAAGCTAACTAGTCATACATATAGAAATTTGTGAGATACACATTATTTCATTTATGAAAATTAAACTAAATTAACTCGGTTTACCTGAACGGGTGGCAACTGTAGGTTTCTGGTTGTCTCTGCCTTCGGGAACTGAATCTTCGCGGAGCGCGACGGTCTCGTCGCTTCCAGCAGAGGACTCGTTTTTGGGGACTTCCCCTGTGAAGAGAAATTACATGGTTTTTGTTCACGTTATTCTAATTCAATAATTTTCTGAATAATAAGTATACTTGAAAAAAATATAGTTTCTAAATAAAATATAATACCGATACCGTAAATTAATTTATTATCCACGACCAATGTTATATTATTTACAATCGTTATAATCGATAGTTAATTATTTCATACAAACGAATAAATGTTATATGCACAAATATGTTACTACGTATCTTTTAGTATTGGTTCAATATATATCTTATTTTTTTATATGATAAACTTACACGCTTTGTATCGTTTAGTGGAGAGCATTATTGGTATTTAATAAAATAACATAAGAAATATATTTCGTTAGCTTCGTACCATGTAAGTATTGACCTCAGGTTTGTAAAGCAAGTGTCGTAACACGACGAAGAACCTTCTTCAATGCAAGATTAAATAGAATTGAAATGATACCAAAATATGATATTTAACAAAAATGGGTGTGGACAGGATATATAATAAAACGTTGAAAAGAGAAGTTGATTAAATTAAAATGATACCACAGATAAAAATAAGAAACTTAGGTAAAAAAAAAAAAAAAAAATATGGTAGGATGATATTCAAAGCCCGGCGGCTGTTCGGGCGCAGCCGCCGACGGCGGCATCAGGACCCCTAGGAGGAGGCTCGGCTGTATGGCAACTACAGGGAGTGCAGGAAGATCTGCAGGTTGCCATGAGCCGGGCGAAGGAAGCGGCATGGGAGGAGCTGCTAGAAACGGTGGAGGGAGATCCTTGAGGGAGCCCGTATCGCATCGTACGTAAGAAGTTGCGATCCTGGGCACCCCTGGTTACGGAGACCCTCCAGCCGGAGGTGGTGGCGAGGGTCGTGGGAGAATTATTCCCTGACCCTCCGCCGCTACCGGCTCCTCCCATGCCTCCGCCCGGGCGGAAGTTGAGGAGGTGCATGACAGTCCTCCCCCAATTACGGAGGAGGAGATGGAGAGAGCTGTCGAGCACCTCCTCAACCGGCGAAGAGCGCCCGGCCCTGATGGGGTCACGGGTCGGGTGCTCGGCCTTGCACTGGGCCATCTTGGGGGGTGGCTTCGGGAGCTGTTCGACCGGTGTTTGGCTGTCGGGCAGTTCCCAAAGCTCTGGAAGCTTAGGCGGCTCTGCCTGTTAGCAAAAGAGGGCCGCCCTCGGGACTGCGCATCCGGGTATCGGCCCCTTGTCCTGCTGGGCGACGTCGGGAAGGTGCTGAAGAGGGTCGTCTCTTCCCGAATCGTCCAGCACCTGGAGGGAGTGGGGCCGAATATATCGGACGCGCAGTTTGGCTTCCGGGCTGGGCGTTCCACAGTGGACGCTCTGTGCTTCCTAAAGTCTCTGTCGACGGGGGCGACCTCCCAAGGGGAGAGAATCTTGGCGGTGATCTTACATCGCCAATGCCTTCAACAGCCGGCCGCACGGTGTTATACGGGAGGCTCTCCGATATTTCGGAGTGCCCCTATACCTGCGGCGGTTGTTGGAGGCGTACCTGGAGGACAGGCAGGTCGCCTACGTTGACGGCGACGAACGGATGGTTCGGCGGGCCACAAGTGCGCAGCGCACGGTGGCACTGAGGGCGATCCGGGCGTACCGGACGGTGTCCTCGGCGGCGGCATTTGCGCTCGCCGTTCCCTTCCCTGGGAGCTGGAGGCAGGAGTTCTCGTCGCCGTGTGCGAATTCACGGTGGCAAGGAAACGTAGTGGGCTGCCTCCGGCTCCCAGGGAGACAGAATGTAACGGTAACGGGAGTTGCGGGAGGGGGCGGTAGAGCGGTGGATGCAGGACCTGGCGGACGCGCGCTACGGAACGTACACCGTCGACGCCATCCGCCCAGTCCTGTGAGAGTGGCTTGGGAGGGAGTGGGGCTCCCTGACGTTCAGGATGGTGCAGGTAATCACCGGACACGGCTGTTTCGGGTGGTACCTGCACCGGATCGCTCGTAGGGAGCCGACCACCGCCTGCCATGAATGCGGCACTGAGGAGGTTACCACGCAGCACACTCTCTCTGAGTGTGTGTCAGTGCTGACAGCTGGCAGCTGGTGTGTACCCAGCTGCCTCTCTGTAGGTAGGAGCCCGGCGGCCACCTTCCACCGGGCGGACCGTTGGGGCGGCTATCTAAGGGGAATAGCTTAGCACGATCCCTTGCCGCCCCAACACTACGGTCTGTCGGTACACCGTGGGGTTTTAGTCCGTGCAAGCCGGACATAACTCATCCTCTCCCCCGGGAGGGTGGGTATCCATAAGGGATTTCCCCACGTTAAAAAAAAGGATGATATTCAAAAACTAGCTGATCCATTATGAAATCTAATAGCAAGGGTTTTTAAGAACAAAATATAGGTTGAACTATAAAAATTTGATGAAATACATAGCAATAATCTTAATGTAAATTTTAAACAAATTTGGTATTAAACAAGTATCAAACGTTTTTCTATTAAGTTTTAGTGGCAGGTAAATTAGTAGAACGGTTTAATTAGGTAGATATAGGTTTTTTTTCTGAGTACACTATTGGCCTGGCAAGATCTTAAGAGCTTCACCGGAGTACTGTAAGTATAGGTCGAAAGGTGAATGTGTCCGTTATTACCTGCGTTGTTGTTGGCGCGCTGCCAGGCGGCCGCGAGGTGCCGCAGGTGGGTCCACAGCGGCGCCTCCGCCCTCCCATGCTGTTAGTGCACCCGCCATACATGTACCATCACGCCATATTGCAAAATCATATCAGTGAGACAACAGACACCTACCGTGTTTCTCCTACGGTGCTCTCATCGCGCGAATTGAGCTATTGTTAATTTGCGTTAAAGTTAATTTCGTTTAATATATGATTATTTTGAGGTTATGAAGTTATAACCTATAAAATGTATTCTGAAGCTTTTTAATGCACCAACCCGCTTAAAATACGTTAAATGCACAGCCCTAAATAATGTGATTGAATTTTATCAAACACATTCCGTGTGCCTTTAAAAATGAAATTATTTATGAATCGTCGATTACTCTTGATTTAAAAATACGTCCTAAGCTCAATTTGTGCGATCGTTTACAGAGATGTATTACATAGAATAGGCAAGTATTTACAAAGATTTAAATGTTTAATACGTTGAATAGTAAAAGAAAAACAAAAATATAAGATTAAACATTGAATGAAATGGCTGCTAAATCCGATAGTGATGGGTGTTAAAATAAGTGGTTATGTGCAACGTGGTCATGCCAAGCGTGGAGCGAACTCGCGTCCGTGAGATGATGATAAAGCACTAAGCCCACTCCGCATTAGCGTGTGCGCTCTCGTCGTGTTGTGTTTGTAAAATTGTTGCTTCAAATGAGCCGATACTCACCGAACCGTTCTCGTCATATATCTGCGCTAATTGGGAACTATCACAGTTCTTCATGTCGTTCGCTTCTGATATTATATGTGCGCGTAGTTGCTTATTTCTGGAAAGGTAAATACGATTTTAATATTTGTTATATTTCCCTGTGCCCCTCATGAAATTTACCTATTAAATTTCTATTTTGCTTTAATTTAAATTTATAAGTAATCTATAGTTACGTTTTAACCACTTTTCTAGATTTTATGTTTTCCAGTTCCATAGTACTGTTTGAATTAGCACGAAAAAATATACAAAAATTACTCGATGTGTAAAGAAAGGTCTCAAGATTTTCAGAGGTGTTAATATAGAGTGTTGATAGTGGAAGTCGCTGACCTCGCGTCCAGCTGCATAATGTGGTTGTGAGCCTGCGCGAGCTGCGCCGTGAGGGTCGCGAGCCGCTCCTCCAGCGCGGCCGACTCCACGCACTTCACCGAGTACTTCTCCGATAGCGACAGTATCTCGCGCCTTATCTCCTCCATCTCTTGTCTGTGGGAAAGTGTGGGAAAATCGTCATTTGGTTTAGGAACTGACCTATAAATTCATTATTGGGCCTCTGGAAAAATTACAATGGTTTTCATGAAAAAGATGCTGTTAGATAAAATTATGTAAGTTAATTGCAAGTAATGTGATGTACTAACTGGTGTCGCGAGCTGAGCTGCGTGAGGTCCCCGCAGTGCGCGCCGCGACTCAGGAACTCCGCCTTGAACTTGTCGACCTCGCGCCGCACCTCGCTCTCGTGCGCCTTCCGCATCGCGTCCAGCGCCGCCAGCGTCGCGCGCGTCTCCTCCGCCAGCGCCTGCTCCTTGTCCAGCCTACACGCACACAACAACAACAACACGTTACCGAATCATAGGAATAATAACAACGCTTTAAACTTATCTTCTCAATACTTACCGCAACTGTTCTCTTTCGGCACGGTGTTTCTCCTCCATCTCGCGTACGATACGTCGATGTGAACTCTCCATTGCCAGGAGTCCCTTCTCGCAGAGAGCACGCAGTTGCTCGATCTCCTGCTGGTAGCGCGCGCGGAGCCCGTCCCCGTGTGTGTCCGCCGCCACAGCGCTCTGCTAGACATCATTCAAATACTACATTTTGACAATCATATTAAATTGTTACATATTATTGATTCACTAATCAGTGATGTATATTAAAAGAAAAACAAATTACTAACACGAACCTGGTATGCCGCCCGCAAGCTCTCCAGCTGGGCGGAGTACTCCGAGTCGAGTGCGGCGAGTCGGCGCTGCAGCGTGCGCGCGCGCTCCCGCAGCGCTCCCCGCTCCCGCTCGTGCTGCGCCTGCAGCTGTGCCCGCGCACGCCGCGCCGCAGCCAGCGCGCCCGCCTGCTGGGCCAGGGCGCTCTCACCGCGCGTCCGCTCTTCGTGTAACCTAAACGTTTATTTAATGTTATACAAATTACATTATCTTAAAAAAACCTAATAAAATATTATACAAATAATATGAAAAACTAGTTAATTCACCTGTCCAACGCATCTTGCAGCTGCTTACAGTGCTGACAGGGTACCAGCGCTTGCAAAGCTTCCACCCGCCGCCGAAGAGCTTCGATGCGGGCCAGCGCACCACCTTGCGTGACGTTGGAGTCGTCATCGCCCTCCCCGTCGGAGGGAGCGCCGTCTCCCTGGCGCTCGGCTGTGAGCCGCCGGCGGATTGTCGCTACAGCTGCCTCCACGCGCTCGAGGCTCTCGCCGATCTTCATCGAGTCTTCACTGTTACCCGAACAGTCACTGGAGAAGAGCGCGCGACACTCGGTCGAGAAACGCTGGAAGAGGAAAACAAACTCCGCCTCGCGGGCGGGGTCGCTCTCCAGCGAAGAAAGGGCGTCCTCGGCGCAGCGGCGCGGCTCGTCGCGCGGGGAGGACGCGCGGTACGTGCCTTCCAGTACCGCGATACGCGCGTCCACTAGCGCTCGCTGCGCCAGTGCTGAGGCGAGCTGCTGCAAAAGCGCCCGGCTGTCCGCGGCGCCCGCCGTCTCGCCCGCTGCACTCATTCCGCCTGCGCGCGCACCGTTTTCTGCGGCACATGCGCGGTACCGGGCTGCAATGTCGCGAACGGCAGCATCCATCTCGCAGCGCAGATGGTCGTGCGCCGCTTGCCACCACAGCTCTAGGTCCGCACGGTCTTGCGCTGTCAGCGTGAGCCGACCCTCGCGAGACTCGTCTAGTCGCTCCTCACAGAGTTGTGCGGCCCGCGCGAGTGCCCGAGCCACCTCGGCCTGCACGAGCTCGGCACCGAGAGTGTCCCGCGCGGCGGCCCAGGCTTCGCGGACGCGCGCCTCCTCTACACTAGCGCGGTGCTGTTCCGGGTCGCCCTCGAGTGGTGCATGGCTGAGCGTCTCGCTGGCGAGTGCGGCGCATAGTTCCCCGAGTTTTTCAGTCTTGTACCTCTCGACGGCTTCAGCGACGTCCCTTTGTGCCGCTTTTAGTGCCTCAAGATCAGCACTGTGAATGATCAGTTCAGCCTTTTTGAGATCACGAGTGTCCCGTGATCCGTTGTCAAGGTCTATTCTCCGCGACAATATCCTCGCGAGGTAATCCAAGGAAGTTCTGACGCCGTTGTTGCCGACGCCTTCGCCGTTAACTCTGCGCTTTAGATTTTCTATCAATTGACTAGTTTCGACTATTTCAGACTTTATTAATCTCGCGAAAAATTTGCTTCCATTTGAAGACTCAAGGGCGTCTTGTATTTTGCTGACGAGAACCGCCTCGTAGGCTAACTTTTCTGCGAGTATCTCTAAGTTTTTCCTTTGTGTGAGCTCTCCTTGCTCGTATAGGAGAGCTTTTCTTTTAGATATCTCTAAAAGTTTTGTCCTCAGTTGTTCCTCAAGCTGAATGACGACTTGAGACACGCTATCGCTGATTTCTTGACCTACACTTTGATCTTTGTCGACGACACATTTGTCTAAACATTCCTGTAACCTTTTGCTTACTTCGGTGAGACATTTCTCCATTGATTTAATGCTATATTTCTTCTCTAGGCTCGGCGAAGGCGATCTCCTAGATTTAGCCGCTCGCATTGCACTCATTTGACATAAACATTCGTTCACTTTATTTCTCGAATGCATTACAACATGTTCGAGGCTCTGTAATCTATCTAATAGATGCCTCTGCGATTGTGTCCCTACTGAAGAAGTTTCTGGGTTATCATTGAATGCGGGACTTTCTGTCGGTCGGACCGCTTGGCTCAATGACTCACATGAATTCGTAAGGTCTCGACGGTTTTCTAATGCCGAAGCTACTTTGGTTTCTAATGAACTTAATCGTACTAGCATCTTCATTGGCTCTGAACTGGTAGCGCTATCTAGCGACTTTCTTCTGAGGCGAGCGGCCAGCCGCTTTATTCGTTTATCGTCAGAGTGACTATCAGGTTTTGTGGTTTTTTCTTTGGCAGGCGATGCACTCTTAGACGGGGAATTGATAGTAGGAACAGGGTCTCCTGATTCCAGCATTGTGATTTTGTTCTCTAATTCTGTTAATTTCTCTTCAACTTCTTTACCCAATGTGAAAGATTCTCTTCCTTTTAGCGATAAGCTTCGTCTTTTTTCTCTCGACTCTGTCTTCTGTATTTTATGTTTTAATGTTCGAACTTGTTTGTCAGATGCTGTAAGTTTTTGAGTCAAGTCTAATATACGAGCCGCCATCAGGTCTATTTCCGACTTGCTGCATTGTTCTCTTAACTTCATTTCATTTCTTAGTTTCATATTCGTTACCTCTAGTTCATCGTACATACTATGTGATTCTCGAAGTTCCTTCTTCATAGTTTTAATTTCTTGAATAGCTTTTAGAAACCTTTCTTTTAATTCTACATACTCGTCGATTAATTTGTTCTTTTCCAAAGCTTCCAAATTGAGGTCTTGATTAATATTTGTAAGTTCACCGAGAGAACCAACACTTTTCCTTTTCTCTCGCGTTGGAGATTCCACTAATATTCGTCCTTCGAGATCTCTTATCCTTGCATATAATGAATCATTCTCTTTAACGCTTTTTAGTAATTTTTCGTTGAGTTCGTTAAGTTCTCGTTGCAACTGCTTAATGTTGTCTTGTGCCGACGTCAGTTGCCTGCTCAGCAGCTCACAGTGATCCGTGGATTCCTTCATAAAATTCTGAGTCTCAGTCAATTTAGTCTCCCATAAAGTTTTATCCCGGTTATATAACTGTTTGATAGCATCTAGATTTTCCGCTTCTTTTGTCATAAATGCCAGTTCCTCTTCTTTTTTCTGTAGTGTTGTAACTAATTCTTCCATCTTGCTTTCTCTCAACGCTGCTTGAGATTTTAGAGTACGTAGTCTTTCAAGTTCATTTTCAGCGACTTGGAGATCATCTAAAGCCAACTTGAGCTGCTTACGCATATCTTCGATTTCTATCGACTGTTTGTCAATAGTCGATATGTAACTACGTTTTCTTGGTTCAATCGGTTTTTCGTTTTCGTCCACTTCATCGGACGGGCGTTCCTTTTCTTTGGTAGAGTCTGTTTCGTCTTTAAGTATGTCAGTACGTGGAGGGGTATGATGAGAGCTTCTCGCGCGTACTTTTTCTTTGACTTTGGATATTGGAGTCCTATTGAGGATTGGAGATAAAGGTGGCTGGGAGCCGATTTCGCCCCAGTCTGCGCTGTCTCTTCTACCACCTTCCGAAGCAGTTCGATATTCTTCGTCAGATGAAAACGGCGCCGATTTTCCTGTATTAGGTGTTATTGGTGTTATTGGTGATGTTGATGATTCGGATGCTTGGTCGACGCTATCCTCTCGCAGTATCAAAGACAAAGGTTCTGTATCAGGTAAACCGGCTGTCTTTCTCATAGCAGATACCCAGTTTGCCCTTATTCCAGCTGTAACAGCCGACAAAACTATATGTTTCCCATCCCAAGTCTGAAAAACATTAAAAACTATTAATAAATCATTCAATGGTTTATAGAAAATATTCGATTTAAAAATTATCAATGTCCTCACGTCAGTTTCAAAAGCATATCCATTTGATGATGCTGTGCTTGGTAATTCCACTACCCTCGATATGCCGCTTAGATCGATTACACCGTCCATCAGTCCTCGATGTTCGGCCTGAGGGTCCCTAAAATATAATAAGGCGGCTCCTCGGAGAACGAACCAGTGTCGCGACCAACCAGCCGGCCCCCTCCGTTGCAACCACCCAGCCCTAGCGTGAAGGAGCCTTTCTGCTGGTAGTTCTACTCTTCCACTTTCTCCACTTTCTGTAGCTTCTGTGACGTCATTTGGCTCACTACCTTCGCTCGCCGAGCTGGAACTGCCTTCTTCGGGCGGTGCTACTCCATCAGGTGATCCTCGTGCCTAGAAATTTGTTGAATTCAAGTATAATATTTTATTTTATTAAATTTTCAACTAGATAGACAATTCCGTTTTTATATTTAAATTGCAAAATATCAGAAATAGATACAATAAGAGGACGTGATGTTAGTTACGAGGTTTCTAAATTAATTCATAGATTTCCTATAAGCAAACAATGTCAGTTTAACGAACAATCATATGAACAACGTAAATCTGTATATTTAGAGTTACAAGATAATTAAAACGAGTGGTGAGATACGACAATTATGTCGTATTGGATAATGGGCATCATACGTCAGGTATAACACGCGCAAAAATGGTATGCGGTGCGGTATGGTGGTATGGTAAAGTGGTATATTGAATGTCGAGAGTTTTACAGGTCTGCATGATAGCGGCGGCAAGAATTGGTACATACCGGCAGGCGGTCTACTGGAACAAGCCTGGTGGGAATTTCGAGG
The DNA here is from genome assembly GCA_014332785.1 of Antheraea mylitta. Classification (NCBI taxonomy): domain Eukaryota; kingdom Metazoa; phylum Arthropoda; class Insecta; order Lepidoptera; family Saturniidae; genus Antheraea; species Antheraea mylitta. Next base: position 2,457,436 of record JACEII010000003.1, read on the forward strand.
TTTGGTGGGAAGACTCGCCTCGATCGTGGTCTTGTCAACGATGCTGCAATGTCTCGTAATTGCTCGTCGTACTGTTGGTGCTGGTGCTGTAGCAGCGGAGATCGAACACCTGCTGCGCAGAAATGAAATCGTTTTACATGCACATGGTTGTCGTACTGGTTTCAAAAAAATCAAAAATACTTTGTTCAGTTTAGGCCCTAATAAGGCACTTATGATGGTTATTATGGTTATATATTATGGATATTATGGTTAACTAGCTGAGAGCTGTATATACGTCTGCCATATGAACCGTGCAGTACTAGTATTTTGGTCTTCAATGTAGTGTAATGTAGTCAGTCGTCATCGTGAGGTTTTTACTTGTTAATTTAGTGAATATTTCATATATTTCAGTGATTTTATTATTATAATGAAGTGTGCATATATAATGGTCTTGATTGATCACTAAAATACCTTCATCGGTAACAGCGGCAGGCGGCGGTTCCGTCCAAGTGTCACGTCTTCGTGACCTGGCTTTCTCCTCTCCATTTATCTTGTCTCTCGTTGGAGGAGATGCTGATGAGACGGGCTGATCGGTGTAAACTGGAACGTCAGGTAAATTGTGTAAAGCATTGCAAATATATTTTTTTTCCTCGAACTGACTACGCTATTGCCCTTAATTTTTAGGCCTTTACAGCTTCTCCGGACTACAAATTGCAAATATATTATGTTCAGGTGAGAGTTCGTGCAAAGATATATGCACCGGATGTTTACTGTTGTAACTTATCTATGTACGCCTAGGTTTTAACCCCTGGGTTGTCCAAAAAAGAGGTTTAAGCTCCATACAAACGAATGTACTACTTTGCAAAATAATAAACTATATATTGTCAAATCAAATTCTTTATGTAAAATGTATTTTTTTATTCTTATTTTTTTAACTTTTTTTACCAAATAGTGGAATTTACAGTTAACGATGTCGTTAAATTAAAAAAAAAAACATGTTTCGCCAATTTGTGATCTGATATATCGATTTGATATCAATCGATACCGAGACAATATGCATTGGCTGTTCGGGAATAATATGCTTGAATACTTTGCCTTACAATAAAACCTCTGTAGCTGTCTACCGCCATGGAGTTGGGGCGATCGCGATGGCTTCAACGTTCGAAAAAACAATTGACTACAAAAATGTCTGCAAACTATCGTCTGTTATAGTGAGTACTATTTTATAAATTTGAATTCTTTTAAAGGCGTTTTCATGGTCCTTCGTTGTCGGATGTGTAATAACATAATTTAAAAAGTGGTAAATAAATTGTGTATGGTGTTGGAATTGTGAAAAACTTACGTGAGCATAAAACTTTACAAATTTAAATTTTAACAAAATCGTGTGGTGAATTATCGAATAATACATACGCGTATTCTGAAAGATTCGCGTAATTCAAGTCATATTTCCCCAACGGTTTTCGGTTAGTGCCTACTTGCCTATATACATAAAAGCCAAGGTAAACGTTTGAAAATATGGATAAAATAAGCCAACTGATATCATGTCAAATGGATAGATTGGAAAAAATACAGAGATCACAAATTAATTTCAGCAAATGTCCGAAAAGTAGGATAACTATATCATATATTGAGACTCGCTTAGAAAACTTAGAACAAATTTGGAAATTGTTTATCGGTTGCCATGAAGATATCATAGGTTGTGTGGATAGCGACAAGAAACAAGGTATAGCATACTTTTCTAAAGATATTTATTATGAATGTGAGGAGGTTTATATAAACCACAAAAGCGATTTAAAAATAAAACTTCAAGAACTCGCACCTATCACCACAGCAAAACAAACAACACTTTCACAACATGAATTGCCACATATGGAACCAAATCTACCTCGTATTAACATCCCCTTGTTCTCAGGAAAGTATACGGAATGGCCATCTTTTCACGATATTTATGTAAGTTTAATTCATAATAATTCAAGATTAGATGATGTGCAAAAACTTCATTATTTGAAAACAAGTTTGAGCGGAGAAGCGGAATCTCTCTTGAGAAGTATACCGATTACATCGCAAAACTATTCCGAAGCATGGGAGACTCTTAAAAAAAGGTATAATAATAAGAGATATATATCCAATTGCATATTTAGAAGATTATTTAGTTTAAAAAACTTAACCACTGAATCTGATTACAACATCAAACAAATTTTAGATACAACATCAGAATGTTTGAGCTCTCTAAAGAACTTAGGTTTACCCACCTCCGCATGGGATGCTATTATGGTTTACATGACAGCAACTAAACTCGATAATGAGAGCTACAGATTGTGGGAGCAACACATAGCTGATCACTCAACTGATTTTGTTTCGCTAGATGTTTTATTTCATTTTTTAGAAACTAGATTCAGAACTTTGGAAATGTTACAGTGCAATACTAAAACTATAAAAACAAAGTCATTTCATGCTGCCGTCACCACTTCTAAAAAGACACCGCAATGCTCATTCTGTAATAGTGAAGAACATTATATATATCAGTGTAAACAGTTCGCAAAAAAGGATTATAAGACTCGTTATGCATTTGTACAAAACAATAATCTTTGTTTCAACTGTTTGATCCCAAACCATTCAGCTTTCCTATGTAAGAGGACTACATGCTGTAAAGTATGTCAGAAAAAACATCACTCATTGTTGCACCCTGAAAAAAGAGATTCAAATACATACAAACAGACGTTAGTAGAGGAAGCAAAACAGGCAGACCAATCTCCATCTGTGTCACATTTTTCAAACAACCCTGGTCAAGTTTTATTAACTACAGCACTGGTAGATATTACTACAAGTAACGGACAAACACATGTCTATCGTGCACTCATTGATCAGGGATCACAGAGCTCGTTTGTGTCAGAGAACTTTGCTCAAGCAACAGGCTTGAAGCGTTGTAAAATCAACAGCGAGTTTTACCTAAGTGAAGGAAAAACAATACATTCAAGTTCTATGATTGAATTTGAATTAAAGTCGAGATATAACACAAACTTCACCTTATGGGTACAAGCATATGTAATCAGTCGTATCACAACATACCTACCTCAAAAACAGGTCGTATTGTTCGATTGGCCAGAGATAGATACAATTACACTGGCAGACCCTGGCTTTCATCAACCAGGAAGAATTGACATGTTACTAGGAGCTGGTGTCACTAGTAAGATTATGAGGCAAGGTCTATTGAGAAGTCCAGTTGGCATCATTGCACAAAATACACAACTAGGATGGATCATTTCAGGTGACACAAATACAACTATTAAAAACAACAAAATTGTAAGCATGCATTCCTGTGTGTGTGAAAACAACATGCTGAAACAATTTTGGGAACTAGAAAGGGAATCAATAACGACAATAAAAAATTTAACAAAGGAAGAAGAAACGTGTGAAGATATCTATAAGGCAACTACAGTGAGAACAGAAACAGGAAGGTACAAGGTGAATTTACCCTTTCAAGAAAATATAAATACACCTGTAGATAAATGTGGAAAAACACAAAATATAGCGACATCTAGGTTTCTACAACTGGAAAAAAGATTACTCAATAATCCAAAATTAAAAGATGAATATATAAGAGTAATACAAGAATATCAAGAACTAGGACATATGTCATTGGTAGATGAAGACAAAGAGGATGCAGTATATTTGCCTCATCATGCAGTGATTAGAGAAGACAAGGATACCACCAAGGTCAGAGTGGTATTTGATGCCTCTTGCAAGGGTACGGGGGGTTCATCATTAAATAATACCTTGCTTACAGGACCTACACTACAGGTCGATTTGCGTACATTGCTGATGAAGTGGAGAAAATACAAAGTTGTTTTAGTTAGTGACATAGTTAAAATGTACAGGCAGATACTGGTAGCCGATGAGCATGTTGATTACCAACGTTTCATCTGGAGAGAGAACCCTGAAGAGCGTTGTAAGACTTATAAACTGTTGACTGTTACTTTTGGAACAGCATCAGCTCCATTTCTTGCTGTACGTACACTATTACAATTAGCAGAGGATGATGGCAAGCAGTATCCTATTGCTGCTGAGATAGTAAGACACTCCTTTTATATGGATGACTTAATGTTTAGTTGTCACAGTGTTTCCGAAGCTTTCGAATCATATAAACAACTAACTCAACTTTTAAAGTGTGGAGGTTTCGAGTTACAAAAATGGTCTAGCAATTCTGATGATTTGTTAGATAAAATATCTGAGAAGAAGGGAGTACAACCTCATGCGTTTGAAATTAAATTTGATCAGGTTATAAAAATTCTTGGCCTGTCATGGGACAGACACGAGGATGTATTCAAATTTTCCGTTAATTTACCAAAAATGTCAGGTGGAGTGACTAAGCGAACTATTTTGTCAGACATAGCTCGTTTATTTGACCCTTTTGGATGGTTGGCACCAACCATAGTACTTGCAAAGGTTTTGATTCAGAAACTCTGGTTGTGTACGGCAGGGTGGGATGATCAATTACCAACAGAACTGGAAAGAGAGTGGGTAACTTACCGAGGACAGTTGCCGCACCTACAACATATTACAATTAATAGATGGATTCAGATACGACCTAATACTTTACAAGTAGAACTCCATGGATTTGCGGATGCATCTACAACTGCCTATGCAGCGGTATTGTATGTAAGAGTTATTACTGATGAAAGTATTTATGTTACATTATTAGAGAGTAAGACTAAGGTTGCACCTCTAAAACAAGTTTCTGTGCCAAGATTGGAATTATGTGCAGCTGTTTTACTTGCCAGATTACTATCAGAGGCAAGCAAGGTTTTGGAAATATCTGCAAATAATATCTATGCCTACACAGATTCAATGGTTGTTATAGCTTGGATTCAATCACAGCCAATTAGATGGCAAACATTCGTTGCCAACAGAGTCGCAGAAATTCAAGGACTATTAGATAATGACAGATGGAGCCATGTGAAATCAGACTCTAATCCAGCAGATATAGCATCAAGAGGAGTTTTCCCTTCAGAATTAAAAAACAAAACATTGTGGTGGCATGGTCCACAATGGTTGAGCCAAAAGCTAGTCAAACAAAATAAGCCTCATGTTCCTCATATAGAATTAGAACAAAGAAAACCAATGATTAATGTATTCCATTGCAATATTGATAAAAACATTTATGATCAGTTTTCTTCTTTAAGCAGAATGTTAAGAGTTCTATCTTACTGTAGAAGATTCCTACGTTTGAAAGAAAAGAAAGAAACTAGAAAACTACAAACATATTATTTGACAGTCAGAGAATTAGAGGAAACTTTAAACATATTGATAAGAATGGATCAGGAGAAACATTTTCAAGAAGAAATAGAAGACTTAAGACTTAAAAATCGAGTAAAACAAAGAAGCGCCTTGAAAACTCTGTCGCCTTTCATACTAGAAGGATATTTAAGAGTGGGTGGTCGGTTACAAGGGGCTAAAGTACTTCAAGAAATAAAACATCCCATTATTTTGCCTAAGGAATCAAACTTAACCCAACTGATTATCAAGGATGCACACTTAAAGCTATTACACGGTGGAAATTTACTAACAATAAACTACATAAGATCACGATACTGGGTTATAGGTTTGAAAGCTCTTGTCAAAAGGTGCATTAACAAATGTATCATTTGTGTGAAATATAAAGCTAATATAACACAGCCACGTATGGGAGAGCTACCAGAACAAAGAATACAACCTGGGAGACCTTTTGAGACAAGTGGGGTAGACTATGCAGGACCTATTCAAATTAGAACTTCTAAGGGTCGCGGTCACAAATCCTACAAGGGATACATTTGCCTATTTATTTGCTTTGTAACTAAGGCGATTCATCTAGAAGCTGTAAGTGATCTATCGACTCAGGGTTTTATGGCAGCTTTTAGAAGATTTGTAGCTCGACGTGGCCACTGTTCTAATTTATGGAGTGACAATGGCACAAATTTCGTTGGTGCCGCTAAAGAGTTGAAGGTTTTGTTCACGAGGTGCCAAGATAATTCACAACCAGTAATAGCACAGATGTTGGCTAATGATGGGACTACGTGGCACTTCATTCCTCCACGGGCTCCCAATTTCGGTGGTCTCTGGGAAGCAGGAGTGAAGTCAGTAAAGACACACCTAATGAAAGTTTTGGGAAATTCAACCCTAACGTATGAGGAGCTGGCAACTTTACTCGCTCAGATAGAGGCCTGTCTAAATTCGCGACCAATTTGTGGATTGAATGATCATCCTGATGATATCAGTGCACTAACTCCATCGCATTTTTTGGTTGGTGAACCATTAGTTGCGATACCTGATAATAAAAATTATACACTACCCATGACCCCATTAGATAGATGGAGATTAGTTCAACGGATTACAGGCCATTTTTGGCAACGATGGAGCACAGAGTATTTACACGTTCTACAGCAGAGACATAAGTGGCAAAATAAGACCAGTGCACCAAACATAGGTGATGTTGTTCTAGTTAAGGAACTTTCGTTACCTCCTACAAAATGGCTTATGGCACGAGTAGTAGGCACACATCCGGGGCCGGATGGGGAAATTAGAGTGGTGACTTTGAGAAGCAGTACTGGCTTCTTCAAGCGACCAGTATCAAAGCTGGTTGCTTTGCCAATTTCCAATTAAAACAATTGTGCGCACGGTGGGCGGCTGCAGGAAGAACGGAGTTCTTGGTGGGCGGAATGTTCGGGAATAATATGCTTGAATACTTTGCCTTACAATAAAACCTCTGTAGCTGTCTACCGCCATGGAGTTGGGGCGATCGCGATGGCTTCAACGTTCGAAAAAACAATTGACTACAAAAATGTCTGCAAACTATCGTCTGTTATAGTGAGTACTATTTTATAAATTTGAATTCTTTTAAAGGCGTTTTCATTGGCAAATATTAAAAGCTTTTCAATTATTCATTAACATTAATTTAGGCTACACTTCTTACGGGTACGCTTCTAAATATGTCATGATAGTCGAATTTTATGTTGCGTAGTCATAGTCGTCGAGTGGTTTTACCGGTGGAACGTAAACTCGATGGCCGCAGATTTGAACCCCGGTATTAGCCACCGAATCTTTGAACCTAAGAAACGTTCTTATAGTTCGAGAACACACCTTACAACCTTGCAGTGGATCTCTTACACGCTATGATATAATAATAGTCAAATGGCTTTTTCCAAAGGGAAGTACAAGAGTCGTCCACTCTAGTACTTCCGTAGTAAGTCGGTGCGAACACAGATAACAGATATTTTTGTTTTATCGTTATAAAATATATTTATATATTTTTATATAAAATAAATCTGATTACATTAAGACTTGTTCGAAGCATTGCTGGAAATTCTAAAAGCAAATTAAACGGCGTGAGTATTTATTGACCGCTTGTAACCGCGTATACAACTTTTAAATCGTTTACACACACACGAAAGCAAAGAACCCTCACAATTATTTTCGAAAAAGTACTTCCAGAGCTGGTGTAATATAATTAGCCACTTTGGCATAGTTTTGTTTTCGCATCGCTGTAAACCGCGAACATAACGAGCTGAGTTATAAGTAATGTTTTCAAACGTGAAATAGCTTTCAAACGGGGTTGCGTTTGTAACAATACTTGTTTAGATACTTTTATATGTTCAAGCTAGGAGGTCGGACTTTCGCTGACCAATGTGAATAGGATGTCCACGCTGCCTCATATGTAAGGACGTAATGTCAGGAACAATGTCAGCTGAGTCAAAGAAAATCTATTATCCCGATTACTTCAGTTCTTGCTACTATTGGATTTTATATTAGAAACCAGTTTGGGAAACCTGTCTTTCATAATGCAGTATCGACATGTAATTACTCGGGACGAGCATGTACGTAATATAATGGAATGTACAGTTTATATCAGTATTTATCGAAAATTCGAATCGAAATAATCGATTTCATATTCGTACCTCTAGATTTATGAAATAAATAAAAAAAGGAGTATAACATTTTTCAAATAATATTTTTTTATATTTAATAAAACGTAGTTCAAATTTCAAATAGTTCGTATATTCAAATACATTGTATATTCAAATAGTTCAATTTATTAGTTCAGTTTAATATGCCAGTATCGAATCCTACACAGTACTATAACGTAGGTACATCTCTAGTCCGTAATTAACATATTCAGTAAAACCAAAAAATAAAACAATGTTGAATAGTTAAAATATGATTTATGAATCGTAAAATTTTAACTATTTTATTGACTATCGTGTGAATTTACGATAATATTGTCACTAGAGCGCGGTGCAATAAGTTGCGCCCGCCCAGTGGGTGTAGATGATTTACGTCGCCTTGTCCGCGTACTGCTTCATTCATATTTATTAAACTTGCAGTTTTTTTTTAACATTAAATCTCACCGGTATGATAAACGTGACAACCCGCCAGACACTCGTTTCATATACTAGTTTGTTTTTTTTTATTGTTTACTTTGGTGGCAATACTTTGTACCACCAATACTGGCCTTACAACGTTTTTCCTTTAGCTTTAGATGCTTAATTCGATAACTGAAATTCTACAATACGCCTAGTTTCCTACTTCAACATATAACAAACAGCTGTTTCAACTTCAAATAGTAATTATAAAGGTAATTATTCTTCCCGATTTTATTTTTAGCACCCGATCTTCCAATAGATTATTACTACCATTGTCGAGTAGTTAATGTTATAAGTTTCTTGCGATCATTTCAATTAACTAATAATTTGGTGGTCGTGTTTTTAGAATTTTCCAGGGAGTTTTTGTGGCAAGTCAGAATCCATGCTCCGTGGTAATATTCATCTACTTCGCTTGTGCACAATCATCAAACTATATTACGTAAAACACCATCAATATTACAAAATATAGAAATAAGTTTATGAATAAAATATAAAATCTACTACATGATAATCCAAGATCCCGCCAAAAACTACAAAAGATTCCAAAGGTTCCAAAAACTAATAATGTATTATGTCTTTCTTTAAATTGACAACAAAATATTTAAGCTATCATTATTTTGCTGTAAATTATCTGATTCCTTATTGTTTATTCACAAAGACAATATTACGCTTTTTGCTATCGTAACGTACAAATAAGCAAGCATTATGCTACAAGCAACAGGTGTGAGAAGGAGAGCAATTCACATCGCCCACTCAAAGTCATGGTACGAATAATCGATATTAATTTTATTACCACGTCATTGTTAAAGCTACAAAAATATATAACCTCTATTACATCGTAACAAACAATCATTACATATTAATCTTATTCATGTATATTTAAATTGACTTCACACAATTTAAATTCATGTATTCAAGTGACACCTTTTCTATTTTCCTATAATAGTCGTTAGTATCCATATATATTTGTCTCACTAACTCATTACTAGAATAGTGCTGCTCTATGTACGCGAATTTTTGACAAACTCATTTTTAAATAGAGATATTACATGGTATAATTTATAGGTCTGCGAAGGTAAGGTTATAAGTAAATCGCATGAGTGCGTTAGTAACTTGACGTTTTATTTACTCGTATCCTCGACCAGTGCGCCAAGGAGTCGCATAAAATGTAATATAAAAGTTAAAAACTCGATTCGGAGCGGTAAAGTTTTATCCTCGCGTGTACGAGTCTCGGACAAATCGATTGTACGTTTCACAGAATTACCTATACAATTTAACATAATTATAGATGTTTCATATTATATTTTACTTAACGAATGTGTTAAGAGTATTTAGAGGTGTCTTCGTTGATTTGAATAACAGAAAAACAAGTAATAATAACAGTTAATCATCGTCTTGGGAAATACTTTAAACCTTAAATGAACACATCTTTTTTTTATATTGTGACTGTTTTGATTCCTAACTAATATTGCATATGGGAAAGTTTGTCTGTTTGTTCATTATGAAATTTTGCGTACAGATTGTCAGTTAGACAAAGTATACCTTTTATCTAGAAAAAAGTTACTGTTATCAAAGAATATGTCAATCTAGATTAAAACGAACGAAACCCCAGGCAAAAGCTAGAACTAAAAGAATTATGTAAGATCAAGGAAAACGATTTAGTGAGCCTTTTTAACAAGTTAGGATTAGGCGTTTACGTCGATAGCTACTACCATTGTATGATCTGTTTTCTGATTGCACTGTTACACCTCTAGACAGCTAATTCATCATTACGTTTTTCCACAAAGAATGTTTGAGTAATGTGGTACATTGGTAACGCATTAACTGTAGAGAAAATGGCTATAAGTGTATCAGCCAGAACACACTTATAGTTAATTTGGCCACAGATTTCCAACTTGTGAGTGGAGGCTAGTCTGTCGGACATAACTAGATATCCTAACACAACTATTATGATTCGATGATGTTTCCCTCCCAAAATCATTGCAGTATTTATACTTCGACTGACGGATTGTACATACATTAATTAAAAAAGTGTAATTTTCAACCGAGAAAGTTCGAAATGTAAATAATGATAATTTAATAGTCTCATGTCTCTCATAAATAAATTAACTAACAGAATGTTCTTTCTGAGTATTTTAAGATGTACAACATTTCCATAGAGTACAGTCATTTCTAAAAATGTAGCTTCTTATACTTATACAAAACAACTACGAAGATATATTATATCCACTTCTAAAAGTTTTAAAGTCATAATGTAATGGAACAGATACGGCGTTGGTAACCTGTAAATTTATCGCTATAGGGCGAATACTTTTAAGTTAACCCCGGTACCACCGCGGCCTTGGCTCATGCGATCCGCTAGTTAAGAAGCAACTCATTTACGTCGTCCTGGAGATAATATCGAGAAGGTCAACTTGAATATAAACGAGTCGTTAACAATGTACGACTACACGAAATTACGCTAACATTTTAAAAGGGGATCGGCTGAGTTTTACAATATTTAAGTTGTTGCATTTCAAAATGAGCTAAATCCAATATCAACCGCTCCTAATAGTTTACGTTACTTTTCAAGTTCACATTTTGTAAATGTTTAATATTAATATCATAAAAGAAGACTAAAAACTTTATGGACGGTAAAATTTAGTGTACAAATACTAAATATATTAAAAGAATGAAACATGTCATATGAATGGTTAAAGTTGGATTTAGATCATTCTGAAATTACTCAATAAAAGAGTTATATATGATACTAGCCTCTGTCCGCGACTTCGTTCGCGTGGAATAGATACACTAACACGCAACAGTTCTCAAAAGGTAAAAATATCCCGATTTTGAAACATTTTTCACCTGTGTTCCGCTCCTATTGGTCTTAGCGTGATTATATATAGTCTATAACCATTCTCGATGAATGAGCTATGTAACTCTGAAAGAATTATTGAAATCGGACCAGTAGTTTCTGGGATTACCCCCTACAACGTCACAACATCACAACGTCACAAACAGGCCCTGAGAAGGCGTTTATCAACGTCAAAACTACTACAAGGATCGGAAAACAAACCAGTCAACGACAACAATTTGCAAGAAACTCGTATGGTTTATCTTTTGAATGTACATATTTTTACATTATATTTACATTCGTTTTCACATATTTATCCATCCTGTAATAGTCTTTCCATATTAATATCTCCTTGGCATGGTGTTTAAATACATTATCCGGTAAATCAGTAATCATCTTTGGGACATTGTTTTAAAATGTAACACTATAACCTAAAAATTTGTTACTAGTCTTTCCGAGGCTGAAACAGAGGAAGACCAATTTACCTACTATTTTTAATGGTTAAATAATGCTGATCTTTTACTAAATACTGTTTTTGTAACGTTTTCGGCAGAAATACATCAAATTATTAGAAAGGTAGAGTTAAAAATACCGAATTCCTGAAACTTAGCTTTTGTGTAAACCCAAATGACCCTCGCTCCACTTGCCTTAAGCCAGCCCTGGGCTAAACACCCAAAATAATAACAGTAACTACGAAATAAACCTATTATGTATTTATAATAAAGTATTGATGAATAGATGACGTGTTTCGGCGAAAGCCCCATAGCGGATGAGTGCAGTCGGACCACCGCGGCACATGACTAATGGAGGTCTTCGAACTCTAATAATGACCTTTTTTGCGACTGTCTCTAAACATTGCATGATGTGAATGGAATTTTTTCACAATTAATTCTTTTTTAATGAGTATTCAATGCCGCCTAGTTACATCTGCTAATAGTAACTTGAGAAAAACTAAATCTAAAAATATTAATCTATGATAAGAATGTAAATGTGACGTATCTGTACTTTTAAGAATTTTGTGAAAAAAATTGTTGCTAGTCTTTTGGAATACGTAATAAGTAAATTTCAATCATTTTTAGAAATGTCTGTCTGTCCGCTTGTCGGAATACGCATCACTGCTAAACTACGTTCACGATAAGACCTCATAAAGCATATTCTCGAGTAACATTTAGTTTTGATTTCATTAAAATCGATTTTCTCTATCAAGAAATATTCTAATTTTAATGACGACACGACAAAAATACAACAGAAAAGTTGATATGTAAATTAATCTATTACAATCAAATGACTATATTAATCACTTCTTTTTACATAACGATCTACGCGGACGAAATCTCGGGCGCAGCTAGGGTATAATAAATCTATAGTTAGAATAAGTGTATGATAATTGCTCAAGATCTTCCTAAAAAAATACACCTAAGCAAATTTCTCTTTCTACTGAAACCCACATTTATTTGCTATTATTTAGTCAAAAGTAATTTAATCAAAGTAATATACTTATATTTTAAAGGTGAATAAATTCCTAGTACTAATTTAAAGACAGATGATCACTATATAGATTGGTTACCCTGGTGCTTTTACCACTGTGAAGATTATATTATAAAATTAATTAATTTCCAATAATTCTAGATGCAATAATAACAGTTATCTTTCGTAAAACAATAAACATAAAAAATACGGGGTGTTGACTTTATGCTCTATATAAATATCTGCTATTATTTGTATTTTGTGTTTATGTTATAGGTTAAAGGAGATATTATATCCTCCGAGGGTCAACTTTATCTCACTTTACCCTAATAATGTAAATTAGTTATGTGGTAGCAATATCTTTTTGTTAATAAATAAATAAGAATCCTTCATCATGAGCCTACAATAAAATGAACATTTTTCGTTATCTTGCAAATGGGAACATGCATTTCTCAGAGGCTTCAAATGAACCAAAATTAAACAGATTTTAGAAAACATACAAATTATACATTTCTTGAAAATCGAAAAAAAAATATGGACATAGCTTAAACACATAGCAGTAGTATTAAAGAAAATTTAATTGAAGTGCATCGCCTATAGTGTACCCCAAATAGAAGTTATTTTCTGAAATTTTCTTTCTAACCACTTATAAGAAGATTTTCTTCAATAGAACAGAAAAATAAATCTCATATTACAATCGGTAATTAAACATAACCCATAAACATCGTTAGATCAATAATTAGGATCAGAGAGGTGCGCGGACGCACGCGTGTTGCACAGCCGCGCGTAGGCGCACCGCGTAAATCTATCACGAGTAATATAAATACTCGGCCTTGCTGTCTTCGGGTTTGAATTACTGATTTTAATTTATTGCTTATGATTGGGTTCCATGTTTAAATAGTCGACCGCTCCTGTCGTCGTTAAAAAAGATGCTATATAATAAAGATGGAGTTTGTCCGTATTGAACTTTTATATCGGTATTTCTTGGTCGATGTTTACTTTCTGATCCGGTAGTTTGTCCTCTTCGAGACAAAATTGTTTATATTCAGATAAATCTGGTAAAGCATTTTATTGTTTTTACTTTAGGTTATAGAAATTATATTATTATTTACTTTTTGATTTGTTAATAAAGCTAATTTACCAAGCCTGAGATTCCTTGAAACTGTGATTTCAACATATTTAATTTCACCGTTAGCTTAGGTTCTTTGTAAGATTCCTACTCATGTCGTCCAACACGAGGTCCGAACACTATTATTAGGCAATAGCCACTTTTTACTAATCATTTAAATAATTTATTTTACAACGAAATTCTGTTTGCAACGCGTAAAAAAAGTTAATTGACATTTTAAACCTAAGTTCCATTGTTAACGGATGCTGGTACATTATTACGTTTCGACCCGTGTGATGATTTAAGAATGACAAAATAATCATTGGATGATTGCGTTAGTCGAATAGCACATAAATGCAGTCGCGTCCCGCCTCTGCGCACGCGCATTTTTACACCCGATCATTATGTACAGACATTATTACCGATACAACGATATCAACGTGTCGACATAAAGTCGAACACCTTAAAATTTAGTATATTCAAATAAATATGTGCAGATTGTAACTCTTTTCTTGGAATTTTTTCGCGAGATATTGAAATATCATGAAAGATCACTTTCATTTGTAAGCATGTATGCGTGCACGTGCGTGGGGGTGATATGTCTAATGTTGTTGCAGTGATGTAAGATTTTGTGTCACTGTATCGCGTGAGCAGCGCACTCAAGGGCTCCACGCCGAGGAACTGGACCTAGGCTTGCACCGCTGCCGAGGGGGACTAATCTGGTGGTTAATCCACGTGGATCATTATAAAAAAACTATATATTTTATTCATAATGTTGTGTTATATGGATGTATGTTTTGTAATATCGGTGGTTTTTACGTAACATATTATAGTTTGGTTTTGTACAGAAGTCAATGTGAAATAATATCATGGAACATGGATTCTGCCTTGCCGCAAAAACTCCCTGGAAAGTTCTAATCTGGAATCTGGATCTGGAAATGATCGCAAGATAATTGTAATATTTATCATACCTGCTCTACAATGACAGTAATAATCTCGAAGATTGGTTCCCAATAATAAAAATATAAAGTCTTACTTGCCTAAACAATCTGTGGTTAAAGTAAAAGTGACTAAGAATTAAAAAAAACTAAAGACTGAAACAACTAGGTCAAAATTATTTTCAAGTCAACAATAATTCAGCTAATTACTTAAATTTCAAAAATTTCTGAAAGTATTAGATTAGTCACCTATTAATGGACATGTACAAACAAAACTAGAAGTTTCTCTTATAATTGTCTAAATATGTGGAATGTTTCAGTATTACAATGTAAGAATTATTCTAATTGCTTTTTAAGCCATTTTTCACAATAATTTGCAAAGGATACTCGTTAATGGTTTCTTCGTCTCAGTGTGACGTGTTCTCTAATAAATCGATACACATTTTGTAAGTAGTGACAATGACGGAGTTTTAAGAATCAGACCATGCAACCTCGGCCGACCTATAATTTCCTGTACACAATCGTGTTTCGTATACGGACCAGGGGTCCAATTTAATTCTGTTTTTACGTTTCGTAATAAGAATTGCTAGTTACATTTTAAGGATTTGTCATAGTTTCATCGGTGCGTAGGTGGATTGGATCGGCGCCGTGTGTAATTACACGCAGCTCCGGGGCGGTTTTAATAGCCTTTTGTCCAACAAATAAGGTTACGAAGATCGATATTAAATGAAACATATCAATAAGCAAATAATAACATAATACATTCTTCACCGTTCCTTATTTATCAGGACTAATAATTTTCTGAATATTCAATAATATCTTAAATTATTCATACGTACATATAACGCTAGTTGAAACGTTGATTGCCAAGTTGATAGCGTGTTCGGACACTTTAGCCGAGTCACTATTATATTTGTCTTTGCTATATAAGTAAGCTTATGCTGGTTACCTTTGGTGTCTATGGGTGCTGGTGCCGCTAAACTGGGTATCTCAGGTTGGGGCGGTTGGACCCGCGGTCCCGGCCATGTGGTCGTACCTCCAGAACAGAACCTAGGTCTCGTACCGCCACAACCGTCAGCCACGTCACGTAGAGTTGACGCGTCTGCCGAGTACTCTGCGGATTGGAAACATTCTTAAATATAGGGAGCTAGTTTATCGTATATGTAATACTAGCGGGCTCGGTGGATGTTGTTCGGCCTTGATAATAGAAATACCTTGAATAGAAATTATATACCCGACACTTCTCCATGAATAACTTTATCTACTGTAGAAGAGCGCATGAAAATCTGTTCATTAATTTTTGAGTTTATTGCGAATAGATTGATAGACGTGGTAGAGGACTTTTATAATATGTCGTGATACGAAATAACTTACTATGTTTTTCTTATACACAAAATACAATTTTAATAATTTTTTTTAATAATATAGGAGGCAAACGAAAAGGTGGATCACCTGATGTTAAGTGATCACCATCGTCCATAGACACCAGCAGCACCAGAGGAGTCGCAAGTGCGTTGCCAGCCTGTGTTGGTAGGGAGGATGGGGGAAGGGGAAAGAGAGAAGGGAGAAGGAGGAGGGCCTCCGGCGCTCTCACTGATCGAACGAAACGCAACAATGCGAGCACTGTTATTTCACATCGGTTTTTTGTGAGAGGGTGGTACTACTCCGGACGAGCCGACCCATTCATGCTGAAACCAGTAATAGCATCAGAGTGGCTCTACCACCTACAAAATGATTCTCCCAATATTAATCCGGTTGGCCATAAAGTTGTTTTACCACCGACCTATGGTTTGATCACGGTGTTTTTTTTAACTTTAAACTTTTTTTTATTCGAAAATATTAAAACCTACGTCGCACTGTCCAAACTCCCTAACCATTGAGTCATAATCTCATCAGAGTTCTGTTATAGATATATATTACTACAGTGGCTGAGTCCTTTTTCCCGCGAAGCATTATTTATCAACTGACTTTTACCAGGGAGGTTATATGATAAGGAAAAAAATCTACTAATGGGTTTTCCTGATGCGCTGATTTCTGATGAGTTCTTGAGGATAGCGTTTAGTAAAAATTATTTTGTTTTTTAAAACTCACTTCTAGTCGTGGAAGTCTGTAGCAAACTCGCTGTTTGACCACCGGGGAACGTCGCGTTCCTCTTATGCCGACCCTGTGTATAAAACAATTAATAATTAACAATAGTATTCTTATTAATATTACTAAGATATGTACACGTTTTTAGTTACTATATTACTAAAAAGTGTGACAAATTTGTTATCCTAGACTCAGTACAACCAGTAACAGTTTTTTAGATAATAGTATTAGGTATTACAACGCCACAATGCATATTACCGATTTGCCGGACTGTAAGTTTGACGCCATATTAAGCGGGTTTTGGTGCCAAAAGGTGTCTATAGAATGGATCAATATGTGAACGATGGTGATGTCTGAATGGTCTCTCTGTACACCCCATAAAAATATATTTAAACGTGTAATGTAAGTATTTCAAATATAAAACCTTTTTATTTACTTGCCGGTTCTTCTCGATGACTGGGTTATTTGTCCGAACCTTCTTAGGGCTTACATTGAATAAACTATTCTTAATTTGATTTGAGTAATTCTCAAAGGAGCCATGAAACAATTACAATGAAAAAAAAAAACTAGCCCACAATTAATTCAGATAAGAAAAATTAAGTCGCGGAGAACGGATAGTTTCAAATAAATCGTTTACTACACAATCCTGTAACTGATTCACTCATAATTCCTATAATTAATATTTCAAAAACTATTATATTCTCTGTCCGCCTTCTTGAGATTGAAATGTGTTATGCAATTAATACAATGCCATCGGTACAAACGGATTAAAAGATTACCAGAAGTGGTATATCTATAGTAATATTATAAAGCTGAAATGTTTGTTTGCTTGAACTTGCTAATCTCAGGTACTACTGGTCCGACTTGTAAAAATCTTTCAGTATTAGATAGCTCATTTATCGAGGATGATCGAAATCATTTTTTTTCCTTTTGAGAGCTTACGCTACATGTTAGCGTTAACCCAAAGCAACTATTCCACGCGGACGATGTCGCGGGTAAAAGCTAGTATATACATATAAATCGGTGAAGATGAAGTAATTCAGTAGGTTTTTTCCTATATTGGTAGGTTTCTTTTATTTTCGTTTATTCGCTACTGAAGAGATTTATTGTTATCAATAGAGAAATTAAAAACATTGTTATTAAGTTATATATTATAGTTATAAACGGACTGCCCGCGACTCTGTCTACCTACTTTACTAATTAGTGGTAAACTGATTCAGTATAAAAAATTCTGTTCTTTTTTAGGATCCAGATGACCTGTATATAGAGTTTCATTGCGATCAGTTAGACACAGATCAGATCAGATACAGACAAATTCGCATTTAAGCTATTAATGTGGATATATCTCTTGATATTGGTATAGAAAAAAAAATGTGTGTAGTTCACTCGCGCTAGACCTGAAACTTTCAACACAAAGACAATTGGCGTGCAATAGGCATTAAAGACAAAGATCACGTAATATTAAACAGATACCCTGAGCATTTATATTACGATATATTAAAATTATGTTTAATATTTATACGTGTTTATTACTTCTACGTAACTAAAGGTTAACGGGATATTGCATTCGAAGGTGTGTTACTTAATTAGATATTACAAAACAGAATATTTTCGACTAATATATCTTTGCAGAGGCGTGAGGGAACCCGCTCACTAAATCAATGAGATTATATTAAAATTTTTGTTAAGGTCAATTTAATAAATTACTAATGCCGAATGAATTAAATCTACAGATTTGAATTTGGAATCAATTCGTTTGTATTAAAAAGGTGCGCAGGCGCCGACGATCGTTTTTAAATTTAGAATTTGTTTAAAACCGTTAACGCTTTCTCACTCAGTGACGTAAACAAAGCCAACAAAGACTAATGTTAGTTAAAAGAAAACGAACTAAATTCCTTTATAGTTTACTTTGTTCAGTTGTATACTAAACCGCGCGAGTTCAATTCCGGATACGAAGTCAATACGCAGTTTGTTTGGATTGGTCGAAAAGGGGAAAAAAATCACTAATGTGCTCTGGGCGGTCATTATCTGTTTATTATTGGAGCAAAAAACTCGTGGCTTGTAATCAAATGGAAGTAAAAAATATTGTATATTCTCGGTATTGATCGCTAAATAAATATATTCAATTTTATTTTTTAAATTTACCTCGTTTAATAGTGAAATGGGAGGTGTAAGATCTAAGTGATCAAAATTAGCAGTTTCCCGCCAGCTTCGTTGAACATAAAAAAATGGAAAGAGTTAATCTAAGCATAAATAGTATAGATCTATCTGCGAAAAGTATTCAGTAGTTTTGATGTGATGGAGCCTCAAAAAACTCTATTTTCATTATGTCTAATGCCTATGATAACATATATAAAGCAGTGAAAACTGAGTTGACAAATGACAGAAGAGAGCGAGGGAGAAAACGTATTGCACAGTCTTTTATTAAGATTATCATAATCAACTTCTTATCCTTACCCCACGTAAGTAAGGTCGGCTCAACATGTTTTACTTTTCTACTCTCTACTGCCAGATGTCTTCATTTACACTTTTTTATACACATCATTTTTCCCACAATCCATATACACCAGTGGTGGCCATACCCGCGCCTGCGAGCACAAGTGTACCCACGGTTGATCTGTAATGCGCTCGCTGCAAAGTTTCCAAAAACTAATGTAAAAATACTTTTTTTTTCGGACTGACTACGGCTATTGGCCTTACTAGGCCTTCACAGCTTCACCGGACTACGAGTAAAAATATAATCTTAAAATCTATGACGAAGGTTTAAATTCCACCAAAAAAATAGACATACGCCAACCTCGCTGTAAAACATTTTTCATTGTGGGCTTGCTTTGCAAAAGGTTAGTCACCACAGGTCTACATCTTTTTCGGTCTTTTTCTACTCCTATATCCGTCTACTATCATACTCAAGACGTTTCTAGTTATATGATTTGCCTGATTTTTTCTCTCCTAATGACATTCCCGTACAATACAGACAGAGAAGTTGAAGGGTAATAGGTTAGTTAAGAAAATGAAGATGAATTGATTTTTAAAGAACGACAAGTATGGTACATAAGATGAAACTTAAATCCCGAGCTAATGATGTGGTTAAGGTCAACGAACTGATAAATTATAGTTTTATAGACAGACGGGAATGCGGTAATTAGATAAGGATAATGTGGGAACGGAAAGGA
Source organism: Antheraea mylitta (assembly GCA_014332785.1). NCBI lineage: Eukaryota > Metazoa > Arthropoda > Insecta > Lepidoptera > Saturniidae > Antheraea > Antheraea mylitta. Next base: position 2,477,421 of record JACEII010000003.1, read on the forward strand.
CTCGGGTAATACACAATGCGCGTACATGACGAGCCTGCCGTAACTTAACGATTCCAAACATCTACCGTGCGGTAATTAAATCCACTCGAATTGTTGTAAACTTGGATTTGCATTGATTCTTAATTGCACGCTTGATTTAAATTATCCATTTAGTATGTTAACTGACCTACTCACTGATGGGAACGGAGCTTCCTTATTATTGATTTCTCTACCTTTATTTTAAGTCTTTAATTGAAGAATTTGCTTTATATTTACTGCGAATATCTTAATATTTACTGCTTTAAGTACATATATTTATTTTATTGTTGCACGTAAGTTAGCTGATGGTAATCTTAGTGTAATCCAAAAAAAACGGTGCGGTCTGGACACCCCTTTCTTTACGAGTTTTCTTCAACTCCGAATGAAGTTGGATAGTTGTGTATTTGTATATTTTCGTCAGGTAAGGAAAAAGCGTTAAACCTATGCGACTCTCTATATTTCTCTATGTTATGTATATATTTATTATTTTTTACCATTCTTTCAATGCAAATAACGCAAAGGAATGAAATCAAAAAGTTTCATTTAATAGTTATTAAGGAGAATAGATATAAAATATGTAAATAAAAAAAAATTAGTTTCAGTGATAAATGACCACGCATTCAGTATTGACGTTATTAAAATGTTTATGCCCTTGCCGGACAGATGGCGCTGTCTCATTTTTGGGAACTTTCAATGTGTATGTCGATTTATTTGTTTCCACATTGCGGCTAAACATGGCGCTGTTCAATTTAAGTGTTACCAAATTGTAGACCTACGCGCGTAAAGGAGGGAGGGAGACAGAAAGCATAACGCTTCTTTCTTACATGACGATTTGTACTATTTAACTCCTAACATAACTTCATTTCAAAAAACAATGGCGACCACTGGCAAGCTATAAAATGTATTGTCAAATGCTACTATGATTCCGCGGTTGTCTTGCAACTCTTAGGCGTCTAATCTTACCACTGTGGCGGGAATTACACTTACTGTATGGTGATCACAATCCTTTCCGGCATAATTGCCATGTCCTACATACACCCTTCGAATCTGTATTCAGTATAATCTCAAGCATGTCAATCACATTTTCTGAATTGATACATATATTTTGGGCCCGTAGTCCGGTGAAGCTTCGTAGTTCGGTGAAGCTGTTAAGACTTTGCTAGGTCAATAGCGTAGTTAGTTCGAGAAAAAAAGCATATATTTTGATTTATTCACCACCTCAGTTATTATCGCCAGATATCGTTTTAACTTTACATTTAAAAATAAAAACAGTAACACGCAAAAAGTTAACAAATATAAAATTAATTTCTCAGACAATGCTTCAGTATCCGTTGGGATTGAAGTAAAAAACAAGATTAATGAAAAAAATTACTAACAAAAGCACTAAAGGTTCCATTCAAACCTCAGTTACCATACAGGGAAGCATACACAATTAGTTTAGTAGTAATATAACAATAGGAAGAACTTTTCCATTGATAAACCCTCAACGATATACATATATTTTAAAAGCTAACATTGTCAGTATATGATGGAAAGTTTCACATATCATAAAAGCATTCGTGACGTATAATTACTGAGTGATACTAATATCATGGGAGCGTGCAAGCGCTGAGGGCCCGTGCTGCGTCATCGTATCTCGTCACGTTTGCGTTCGACTCTAGCTAAGTATGGACATACCATTAATTAAATTGTTTTTTTTTAAATAATATTCAACAAATACTTCTCGTTTTGCAAAACCAGTACAGTACAACTGCCTATAGGATGCGACGGGTGTAAATCGAAGGAAGAAACTACATCAATACTTATCATTCTTTTTATAGTCGGTGTATAGCAGTACATTTACAATTTTGGTAGCGATCTGACGAAACCCAAAAAAATATCCAATGTTAGTGACTGATTTTAAACATAATTAAAATGACGAAGTAAATTATTGTTATACATATAATACTTATTTTAATTGTTAATATCGAAAAAAAAAATAGCACGAGATCTATAGCCGCCTTTTTTTTCTAGTAATCGATGAACTTCGAATGATAATAACATCAATTCTAAAATGTTCGGTCATAATACAGGTATCTCTGTGAAGGTAAAATCCGTATACTGGCCACTGCGTACTAGTGATTACAAACTCTGAGACATTTCTTCAATATCCTGCAACATGATATGAGAACAATTTTTAAGCGTTCCGAATTCCTCACGATTCTTCTTACCAGGTTAATCGATATTGTTCTTAATTATATTCTAATTACATACATATACTTAAATAATGCCCTCAAATTATGAACTTTGTTCATGTTGTTCGTGCTTCGAATAAGCGATTTAACTTCGATTGTGGGAATGTTGGTGTAATCAGCTCTGTGTATTACATTTTGCAAGTGCCTCCGTACCTATTATACATGAGAACTCTCAGGTGAATAAACATTTTAAATGTTATCTCTAAATGTGCTTACATTACAATATACGAAACCTCCAGAAATCCAGGCTCATGACATTCGCTTGCAACAGCCCACATACCTATGAAACCTGGAAGCTTTATGAGCATTATAACTCACGTAACTTCCTCTTTATGCATTTCACCAAACAATAATTATTAGCATGTAATAAAACGGACGTCTATTCCATATTAATCGAACGTTTCAGACAATCCTAAATATCTGAACCACGTATCTGTAGCAGCAGGTATGATACGGACTCGGCGCCGGGTGAGGGTCAATGGCATCAGCTTCGTCAACTTTTTCACACGATTCTATTTTATATGTTCTAAGAGCCTGTGTTAGCTTATTGGGAAATGGCCCCTTGGTGAAACATCGCTAGATATCAACATTGACATGGCAAATTTCCATTATAACGCATCAGGTATAATGTAATATGCCAAACCATTTTTGACTAAATATATAAAAATTCAGTGTCAATATTTATCTACGATGAACTTCACAAATTACTCACATGAAAGTTGGCATTTATGTATAATTTATTCTAACTGGAGAAATATAATGAATAATTTATATGTCGATTCATGGTCTCAATATTTTAAATCAAAAATTGAATGATTGTCAATGTTGTCGATAACAATAATTGTTATCAATTGTAAGTTTCATCAATTTCAAACAAATGATGCTTTAAATTAATGTTTAAGTATAGAATCGACTGTTATACATATCTCATGGATAGCACCAAGTTTTCATTTTGATTTTTTTTTTCTATTTTAATTCAACATGTAATAACTGAGATGTATTCCGGTGAAGCTGTAAATACGCCATGACACTGTCTGTTTGAGTTTCCATCTTCTTCTTATACTAATCCCACCAAAGGAAGATCGGCATAACTTGCTTACCTTTTATTTTTATTTATTTTTTCGAAATGACTACGCTATTGACCCAGCAGGGTCTTAACAGCTTCACCGGACTACTAAGGCGGGCGCTTAAGACACTCAGCCGATTTTATCTTGGCAACCATCTCAAGGGTGCACGGCACACCTCGGCTTGGCTGTTGCTTGTTGCATACAAAATCGCGATCTATCTTAGTTAACCTAGCTAACTATTTATATATGTATGAGTTGTTGAAACGTATATGTGTACCAAGCATACACGCCTCAACAACTCCTCCATATATTTATTATCGGAAAATTGAGAGTTTTTCAGTTCGATAAGGGAAAAAAGTAAACCCTTCCACTTTCATGTGTAAGCGTGTAGGCGTGCTCGTGTGTGGGGGTGATCGTGTAGTGTTGTAGCAGTGATATTTGTGTGTCACCGTATCACGCAAGCAACGCGCTCAAGGGCTCCCTACTGAGGGATCGAACCTAGGCTTGAGCCGTTGCCGTGGGAGGCCTAATCGGGTAACTTATTTACCTCTTCTACTCTCCTCTGCAATATCATCTCAGTATTCACATAGTTCTTCACAAAAACCATTCACATCTTTTTCGGTCTTCATTTACTTCGATATCCGTCCCACATAATACTCAAAACTTTTCTAATTATATGATTTTCATCTCATAATATGCCCATATCATGCTAAGCTATTAACTCAACTTCTCTGTCATTGGTGGCATTTTCAAACTTCCTCTGACATGCTCATTCATAATCTCATCTATTCAAGTTACACCACACACCCATCTTAACATTCGCACCTTGTTGTCTGAATTTTATTAACGATAATCCCTACTGTAAATACTGTGTTTTTGTAAACATACTTTGTTAACCTAAGCAGGGATTTGCAAGCCCTTCCAGAATTTCGCTGGTTCAACAAAAATTACTACATATATAAAATGAATGCCAATGAGAGTTTGACGGACAGTGATTAATGTAGCCACTATAACAGGATTTGTACGACATGTTTAAGTAGTTGAGACTTTTTTTTTTTTTGTTAAAGGGGGGAAAATCCATCATGGATACCCTCGCACTGCCGGGGGACAGTGGGAGGGTGATGTGAGACTCTTACTCACTAAAAACCCCCCTGCCGCTCTGCGCATGTATGGGACCAGGATTAAGGGATAGCGATGAGCATTTACTCCTCTGACCTGGTCACGCGTTTGGGTCCCTGTAGGTGTTGGAAACAGGGAAACCCACACCTCGAGAGAGGAAAGTCCTCCCTCCTGCTTCAAGTTGAAGCGGCGGCCGAAAAACCGTGCTTCTCGCCACGGGCCTTCAGTCTACAGCAACGGACACCCCCGCATCTGCCGCCTGAAGGCTAATTAGGGAGGCATTCGGTGAGGTGCGTTGACGCCTCTCCTCCGCCCGCGGCCAACTCTCCTGCGTCGTATTGCCGGGGCATCCGCCTGCCTTTCTCTGCGCCTTTCGGCTTCTTCTTTTTGCTGGAGGACAGTTTCACAGAAAGCGAGCACCTCTCACTATCGGTCATGGACTTAACTAGAGCCGGCAAAGAGAGATCACTGCCCACTACTGCTACCAGCTCACTGCGCTCCGCAGCCCACGCCGGACATTCCTCTACGGTATGCTGTACCGTGTCCACGTCACATCCGACGCAGTGGTGACACCGCGCGTCGACCTCTTTACCGGCCGTCTGGTGCAGGTACTTACCAAAACAGCCATGCCCTGTGGGCACCTGCACCAACCGAAAGGTGAGGGCTCCGTGGGTCCTGTCCACCCACTGCGTCAGTACAGGACGGATAGCCGCCACAGTGCGCAGACCAGCACTGGGCGAGAACAGCCGCTCTTCCCACATGTCTAGCACCACCTTGTGTAGGTGGGCCTTCTGTGCTTCCTCCTCTCTGGGCACTATGGTCTCGCCCCGAGCTAGCCTGTCCCTGCGCCACCTATACATAGCCGAATGCGAGTGCGCCAGAAGTAGTTGAGACTACTTCGAACACAAATATCACACACACCACATGCCATTGTATATCGATTATATGAAATAATAGTCTAGTGAGAAAAATCTAAAAAAAAATGGTATATTTTATTATGAAACTCAGTAATTGGAAAAATATTCCTTATATAATAAAGTACTGACAAGAGAATTAAATATAAATAAATAAATGGATATTTAGGAACCAGTCAAATTTTAAAACGAAACTACAGTATAATAAGTAACTTGGAAAATTGGAAACCCATTAAAAAAAAGAAACTATTCCATTGCAAAGCTAATACATTTCCTATTATAAACGTTGTAAAAGGCATCTTGCTAAGATATATCAATTAACGATTGCTGTTAATGATTTCCCTCGAATTAAGGTGTGTACACACTGTCCTTAAGCCGAATAAAACCGCCGAAAAATCGAACGACCGAACTTTTTATGTCTTTTAATTTTAAGTACATATTACTGCTATAATGTTCTTTTAAAATATTATCTTATTGTTAATACAATTTTTTTTGTTATTAAAACATTCGATTTTATATACTCTTTTCACTAATTATAATGTATCAGGTATTATTGCATAAATTTACATTAATATTTTATCACAAAGTAAAAAGTTTGATTATTGAAAATCAAGTAACTTATTACATTAAGAAAATATACAAATTACGACGGTATTATATTAAAAAAACACAATTTAAAATTGCATTTAAATTTCACATTTACTAATAATTCTAGTATACTTCAGCCGAAAGTAAAGTAACTGGAAAATATACTTGTATTTGTTCAAAACGTATTAAATATAATGTAAATATAACCTACTAGCCTATGCCCGCGACTTCGTTCGCGTGGAATAGATACTTTGCGCTAACGTTAACACGCACAGGAAGCTCTCAAAAGGAAAAAACATTTCTTATCTGTGCTCCGCTCCTATAGGCATTAGCGTGATGATATATAGCCATTCTTGATGAATGAACTATATAACACTGAAAGAATTATTCAAATCGGACCAGTAGTTCCTGAGATTACCACCCACAATGTCACAACGTCACACACTCACAAACTCACAAACTTTACCGCTTTATAATATTAGTATAGATTAAATGTAAATAAATACTATCAACCCGTACTGTCAATAAGTATCGATATAATTTACCCGAATTCGGCCTTCTAACAAGTGTAAATACATCGTAAGTGCTCGTTTCTTGTCCGCAAATGCCAGTAGTTGTTGGTTATAGACTATTTTCTACTCTATTTCCTCATCTTCCGTTTACGGTAACACCATCACCGGTTGAGGTATGTGACATCTCAACTTGCTTCCGTGCTATCGCAAAAAATCTACCGTTAATTACTGATACTGGTTTTTTATAGATTAGTGTCTATTTGAGTGACATCTCTCTTCTTATTCAATGTAGAATCATCACATTTGTACTATCTTCTGGAATTGCAATAACTTCCCTTCATTTGATTTGTTAAAAACTGACAGAATTATGGAAATTTACCACAGAGACTATAGACTAAAATGAAATAAAAAAACTTTTTGAGAAAAAAAAATGTTTCCGGGCGTTATAATAACACAATTTATCAAAACTTGGTGTCTTTTTGGAAACGTTAATCTCCAAAATGATCAGACAAATCTTAACAGGGTTTTCACAAGTAATTTGAATGAAGCTTGGGATAACGTATTAACTTTATTTCATCAAAATTGATAGACGAAAATAATAGATATTTATAATAACATTTTCTAGGTCTCTTCAACTTCATAGACAGGTCGAAAATTGTTTTTCAATAGCCAGCTCTATGTGTCTCACTTCTCTGTTTTTTTTTTTCGAAATGTCTACGGTATTGACCCAGCAAGGTCTTAACAGCTTCACCGGACTACAACTCACTTCTCTGGTAGTAAAGTAAAACAGCTATATGTCCACAATTATAAACTTTCAAATGTTTTATATAAATAAGTGTCCAATAGTCACGGGTTCAGCTAGTTTAAAAAAAATCTTATTTTTGAGCATTTAAACACAGAAAGTGAACGGTAATTGTTAAATTCGTGTTATTTGTACGGGATAATGTAGCCAGAACCAACTTTGCTGAGACTTTCAATGGCAGATAAAGCACATATAAGAGTATATAGCTTTCGTAACACAATACAGTTTACTTTAATGACAAAATTAAAATTAAAAAATAAGTGATAACAATCAATCCAAACAACACTTTGTTCCTATCGACAAGTAAAATAATTTTCACATGAGCGAAGTCAAGGGCCTGAGTTAGTAAAGTTAAATTGGAATCCGAATAATTAAATACTCAATGAAAAAAATCATGTCAACGTGTGAAGGCTACAACAAAATGAATAACTGCAATCGAAACATACAATACAGTTATAATATTAGACGTATGTACGTGTCCATTTTTTTACAAGATATATCTCCCGTCACGTGGACGCGCCAGGCAACTTCTAACAGCACATGACGGCTATTTATCAGAGTTACATACTCGGTGCGGTGTTTTTGTTGAAAGTTCCGAATAGATTCGTTAAAATAATATCTAATATCAAATTTTTTCGTCCGCTAAGTTGGGGTAAAGTGTAAAGCGCTTGCCAGAACAATCAAAGCAATATGACGGCGTCAATAGCTCAATTCAACATGATTCAATGATTTAAATAAATATTGTGCTTAGTTTTTAACATGCCCCTATAATTTGAATGAGTGTATAAATTATTTAGTTCAAGTTTTCAACTTAGCTGGCTTTCTATCAGCTGTGATCTGGGCCAAGTCATATCATTACCTTTGTTGTATGTTTCCAACGTTTTGCGGTTCAAATCCAAGCTGGAACTATTAACGTACTCGCTCGTATGCGGTTTTGGTCGGGTAGTGTTGCCAGCAGTTTAGTATTTTTAGGACATCTTTACATAATTTTTTACATATTTAAGTTAATATAAATGAAGCAGGCGATCGGTCGGTAGCTTTATTTGCCGTGTTGATTGTTTTTTTTTATAGAAAAATGCGTGCAACAGTTTGTGATATGGTCTAGTTTTAAATAAATAAAATTAAATTTAAATAATATTGTGGAAGGTTTTTGTTCCCTGTCAAACAAGAAGTTCCATAGCTTTTAAAGTCTACATTTTTTTGTTTCCTGGTACTGAAATAAAAGTTAATGACCCTAGTAGCGATCAGTTTTTAGTAAAATCAAATAAGTTTAAACCAGCTCTAAAACTAAACCTAACTAATGGGTAGCAAAAACAGTATATACATTGAGTAGGTTGGAGAATTACAGTGTAATTTAGGCATATTATGGACTTTCAATCTACTTAAATGTTTAAAATTCATTGATAGGCTCTTAATTTATATGAGAAGTCAAACTAATAGCATTGACTGTTACGTTCTACTTAGAAATTGGTTACGGGGCGGTATCCTATCTCGCGTAAACAGTATACACTTGACCTGCGCCTGCGCACGTAATATGATCCAGCGCTAATTGTGCCGGTACGTTTGCGTGATAACTAGGCCAAATATCAAAGGACAGATAATGTACAGTAAGATTACTTTGACATATTTATATCTAAACACCGGATTATAATCTTTACTATATTTACCAATAAAGTAAATTTTCAAAAAAAAGTATTAACCGACTTCAATATTAATCAGAGGCATAGAAATAAGGCACTAAAAACCGGAAAATAAATAGGTTATCAAATTAACCAAATGTAATGAAACATATGAATATGTGTGCTACCAGGAGATGCATTGGAAGTCGGTGCCTTTGTACCTAGATGTAGATGATATGATCTTCGGTTGGCACCGACTTCCAATACATCTCCTGGTAGCACACATATTCATATGTTTCATTACATTTGGTTAATTTGATAACCTATTTATTTTCCGGTTTTTAGTGCCTTATTTCTATGCCTCTGATTAATATTGAAGTCGGTTAATACTTTTTTTTGAAAATTTACTTTATTTCTCCATTTTTAGTGAACATAATTTTTTTTTTCTAAAACATGCGGGTCACCTGATTGTAAGTGATCACCGTCGCCCATGGATACCTGCAACACGAGAGGAATCACAGATGCGTTGCCGGCCCTTAAGAAAGGAGTAGGCTTGTTTCTTGAAAGTTGTGTTACTTTGTCACGGATCCCATAATCAGAACCTAACCAAACTCTCATCAAACTACCCTTGAAGAACACCCTTTACAATAAAAAAGGAATCATCGAAATCGGTTGGCATGATATTGAGTTATTCGTCTATTTGTCGTATACACACCAAATGCAAATTTAACACTTATACGGTTTTGCACTGGATGCCGTTGACAGAAACGGACCAAAAAAAAATGGGACCACACGGGAAGCACTAGCTTTCAAATAAAAAAAGAATCATCCAAATCGGTGCAGCCAGTCCAGAGTTATGAGGTAACAAACATAAAAAAAAAAAAAAAAAAAAATACAGTCGAATTGATAACCTCCTCCTTTTTTTGAAGTCGGTTAAAAATGGAGTAATCCTAACTAATATTACAAATGCGAATATAGTCTGTTTGTTACGTTCTCACGCTAACTACTTAACCGATCATCATGAAATTTCGAATACGACTTGCCAGGGGTATACAAAATGGCACAGAATATTTTTCATTAAAGAAATTGTTTATAAGAGATAGACCCGATGTAAAAATGCATATTTTCACTACACATACAATATTTTTCCGTACTTATGAGTATAAAAACTTTGAACTCGAAATTTCTCGTTTATCTGTATTTACTTATTTTATATATTTTTATAAAATAGGAGAAATGAACTCCCCGTTGCGAAAGTTTCTCGTACTATTTTCCCACATTATATGCTTTTTATATGTTACTAATTATGAATATATTACATGTATCCAAGAATAAAAATCTTGTAATACAAAAATACAACAAATAAAAAATGAACAACTTTACGATGTTGAAGTTTTTAACATAAAAAATGTATAATAAATATATATTCATTTAATTTGGTTGAAAATTATTACTTCATTAGCCAATTTTTAACACTACAAAATTAACAAATCTTATCTCACGATATAATATACATTATTTATAGTAAATTATAGTGTTCTCAAAATCTAAATTTGCTATTTTTCAATTATATTATAGTCACCAGATTATTAACAATATTGTTTATTAGATAATTATGCATATGTTAAGTGCTATTTTTATGTGTTCGTTTAAAAGAAATATCATAATGGCAAGTCGTTATTTTCTTCACTAAAGTGGCTTTGACATGTTAACTACTATTTCGGAATCGAAATTCTAACTAATATTCATATAAATAAAATAATAGATGTCTATGGTTGTACGCGTATCGTAGAAAAATTACTGGATTTCGATTATTTTCTTTTCTTTTTTAATATTTCGATGTCTTTTGTATGTCATTTATCATACAGTTACAAACACTATGATTTTTGTAAGTATTACGCGATCAGTGATGTATGTTTTTTTAGATTGATAGGTTAGGTAAGCGGTGTGTTACGCATTTCAAATTAAATCAAAATATACTTCGTTCGGTTTAGGACCTGATAAGGCGCTTATGAATGTCAAAGCTACCACCGGTTCGGAAAACAACTCAGTCATCGAGAAGAACCGGCAAGAATCTCGATCTGGTTAATATATCTTCTTGTTATATATTTTACAAAATATAAATAGTCACATTCGTTTTTGGTAGGTGCACAGAGAGGGGAGTTTTTTCCAGACGTCACTATCATTCACATATTGATCCATTCTATAATTGTCTTTAGACATTATATCCCGCTTAACATGGTTCTTGATCTTTCACAGGAATTCGCAGGACAAGTAATAAATAAGAATGTGAGTTTGTTTGTTTGCTACGCTTTCCCGCCTAAGCTAATATCATCATAAAATATTATATCCACCTTGTCACAAATATAAATGAACGCGAGCGAAGCCATAAGCAAATGCTAGTATTATATGTATTTGATTTCAACTTTGCTTAAACAGGATGCTATAAATTTCCCTTTTTAGCATTCAAAAAATTGTTGCAAAACGTGTATAATTTTCTATTGTTATTATACGCTGTTGCTGTACTGTTCCGTTATTACTCGGCCAGACTAAATTCGCGGGAATCGATCGGGCGACGATTACTGGCAATTGAAAAATTAGGTCGCTCGCGTATTTAAGAACAGTTCAATGGCCGAGATGAGGTCATCGCGACCTCTTTGATAGTTCGGAGGATTTTGTTACCTTCACGCTTACGGACTAGGGTGCAAGCAGAATCGGGAAGTCATGTCGCGGGCTTGATAAATATGTAACATTTTTTCGTTGTTGTTGGTTATATATATCTAAATACACAAAAATTCAGTGTCTTGATATTTGACCAAGATGAATTCCGAAATTATGCAATCTAACTTCATGAAAGTTGGCATCTACGTTTTTTTTTCTCGAACTGACTACGCTATTGGCCTTACCAGGCCTTCACAGCTTCACCGGATTAAGGTATCTACGTATAATTTGGTCTAACTTGAGAGATAGAATAATTTATATTTTGATTAATGGCCTCAATATTTTTTAATTACTAATAAAATTCTTGTTAATGTAGATTATTGGTATTATTTGTAAGCTTTATCAGTCTCGAACCGACGGCGCTTTAAATTAATTTGTTGATAGAAAATTGTAGGAGCGACTGTTATAGACTTCTCATAAATGACGTCACGTTTTAATTTTGAATTTCCTTTTCAATAACTGAGCGACAGCAACGCGTGGCCGGATTAGTTGTATATTATAGATAAGAAATACTATAAAGTATGATATCGAAAATGATGTTTACCCCAACAATCTCTCGTAATAAAGACAAAATAGCGGCCTTGGTGATTTTTCCTCGTATTCACTTTAGGTATGCTGTTTAACTAGGTAATTTAGCCAAGGGCCTAAAACCGGTTGATGCAACGTCACGCCACCGCGCACATTGTTAAAACTAGCTTCATATGGAAGAACTATTATCGAAGCATCGACTTCATGTCACGTTGAACATCACTGTCGACAAATGTCTATAGGAATTCTTTGTAATTTGGCAATTATGAGCATAAATTGTTAAACTTACAAAAATTAACTATTCAAATTCCGTGACAAAAAATTTATGTAATACTAAACCTATACTAGTATATAGAGACATACAATAATGAATACTGGTACAATAATGAATCTTAAATTGGTACATTTCAAAGCTATTGGAGCGATCACCGTTAATGCTGGGACATCTAAGCATTTCTTAATTAAAAAACTTTTTATGCTATCTATTTCACTATAACTCAGTACTAGAAGGAGTTAGGTTATATTTAATTGTTGTTAAATTTAAACTGTTTAGCACAGTGCTAATACACAAATTAATGCTTAAGACATGACTTTTGCAGTTAAAACTTCTTTAGTGCTCGTTCCGAACATTGAACGAAAGTAATGCATCATGTTCGAGTCACTTACACACTGAATCGTGTATAATTGGCCTTATCTGTCAACATGTTTAAATGTTTGATAAGGAATACATAGTTCAAATTACAAGTTTTCACTTGCATCGATAGATCATAAGCATAGCATCTGTAAGCAAAGATGTTCTTATGTGGTAAACATTGTAGTTTCTTAATACTGCAGTAACACTACATTAAACGAAGATATAGTCATTTTTTTTAAATAAAGACCAAAAGTCTAAGAGAAAATGTCTAAGCGGCCGACGATTGCGATATTTATCTTCAGAGTTATAATAAGAGCACATACGATTATGTTTCATGGCGTATTATTATTCTGAACAATAAGTACAACACACATCCTCGAGTGTGTTGCATCGAGGTGTTAAATACAAATGTCTGCTAAATGCTAATTAGAAAAACCTTGGTTAGAAGGATATTTTAAGCGCTGTAGCTACGTAACACCTGCTGATTGCTATTTCTGCCACAAGAAAATTACAGCGCCGTATCCCGATGTTAAATCGCTACAATTGCTTATATCTCTCTAGTTTTTTTTAACTTTCTGACAAAATACAAGCTTTCGAAGATCTAGAAACCGATCACCGAGTGTGTGGTGAACTAATACTTGTGTTAATGGTTGTCAGTTTTGATGTGTGAATTATTTTAACTGTAGCGGTTTAAAGTGGGAATTAAATAAAATGTATGTTATTCAGTTCGCATTTGCGTTAACATAATCCGAGCTGTCGTTCAGTTTCATTTACTAAACTATTATCCATGTTTTTATCATATACTTGAGGGTTGCTATATAATGTAATGCTTGCGGAATTTACAACATATTTTTTAAATTTTGGATGTGAAATATCTGTCTATAGTCACGGGTAAGCCTGCTTTTGGCTTGGTGCAACGTGGCTACACAAAACACGAACTTTGCACTATTAACGAAATACTGAAAGCATTTCCAACCATATCTGTATAAGCACAAGATCCAAATTGTTTTGACAGCCACTCATGATGTAGACCAAGCCTTTTAACAAATGCCGCCAAACACACCGCGCCTGTGCCTAGTTGAATATTTTTAATGAAAAAGAATATTTTTGTAATGAAATAAAGAGTGATTATTTTATGGACCAAATTTGTAATGCTTTATCTTTATATTATGCCATAGCTTATTCCTGTCGTAATCTGATATTTTAGGCATATAACTTATACAAAACAATTTCGATGTTTCACTTTGTTAATGTTATGATATAGAGCAAACATGTGCGTTATTCTAGAAATTTCTAACATACTAACTTGTAATTTACTAAGATATTTAAAACGTGAAATTACTGTAAAACCATTGCGATTGGTTTGTCTATAGATACTTGAACACAGAGAATATATACGGGTTAAACATTTTCCATAACCAGCAATAGGTTGGGCTACAGTTATTAAAACACATAACAACAAGAAACGCGCGAGTTTCGGACACGATTACTATAAAATCGAAATATATAAATGTCATAATGTTTGTCCACGATGATCTCTGAAACTACTTAACCAATCTTCATGAAACGTCGGTATCTATGTATAATTTGATCCATTTGAGTGATAGGATAATTTATACCTCGATTAATAGCTTCAATATTTTAAAATTACAAATGAAATAATTATCAATGTTGATTATTGTTATTAATCGTACGTTTTACCAGTCTCGAACAGATGGCGCTTTAAATAATTTGTTGACAGAAAATTATAGACCTGACTGTTATAGATATTTCATAGATGGCGACAGTTTTAATTTTGAATTTCAATAACTGAGCCACAGCAACGCGTGGCTGGTTCAGCTGGAAATGGAAACATAGTCGCGGTAAAACAATCAAATAAATTATAAATCTGTCAGCCCTAAATCGACAAGTAATGGCAGGCAACGAGACGTGTACCGCGACTTCCTGTTGCTAGAGCGGCGCGTGCGCAAATTGTCGGTTGCCGGTGCAATTTTAGAGGAGCTAAGAGAGAATGTTAATGTCTTTGCCGCTTCCTAGATAATGAGACAGTTCTAGCTTTACTCCAGTCACTTTTATATAATACCTTATAAATAACGTTTTGTAAAGTATTCAATTCGATCAATAATTTAGTGTGGAAAACAGAATTATGTACTATGGTTGGATTTGTTGGCGTTTGGTGCTGAACAATACGTTGAATCTTGGTGATTAGTCTCTTGTTTATTTTGAAAAGAGACTCTACATGAAAGTAATCATATACGTTTATTATACATGTATGCTAACAACATAAAATTCAAGACTTTGTTTTATTGCTTGAAGAAGCTAGCCTCGGCGACGACCAGGTAGAATAGAATAATAATTTTTAAATTATAGAGTTTATCTACAATAACTGTCACTATATAGAAATATAAATATAAAAAAAACATGAGCGTAGTTCAATTTTTTAATTGTCATAGGAGGTAAACGAACAGACGAGTAACCTGATGTTAAGTGATCATCGTTTTCCATAGACACTTGCAATACAAGGAGACTCGCAAGTGTTTTGCCAGCTTGTATTTGGGGGAAGGTTAAGGGGGTGGGGTGGAGCGAGGAGAGGAAAGAGGGTCCATGGGAAGGGAGGTGGGCCTCCAGCGCTCTCACTGACCAAACGAAATGCAACAATGCAAGCACTTTTACTTCACATCGGTTTTCTGTGAAAGGGTGGTACTCCCGGGCAAGCCGACCCATTCATGCTGAAACCAGTAATAGCTAAAGCATGGCTTTATCTCCTAGAGCGTGGCTCTACCACCTACAAAACCACGCGGTACAATCATACGCAGTAGAAATGAAACGTTCAAACAATGATAACATAATCATATAAACAATACACATAAACAACACACCGCACTGGTTATGACGTTTTTTCGTAAGGTTCCGCACATACGCACACGTATAAAACGTACACATGTACAAATTTCGGACCAAAGCAAGTATTAGGTAGTGCAATATACAACAAGGAGACCGCAAAATATAGAACATTGCACAATGTTTTTTATCTCGTTCTTTCACAGACTAAATTCTATATATGCATATGTTTAAATCTTTTTACTTCAAAATCGTTTCGAAAATGACATCGCAGTAACAGAAAAGCTTAATCTTTAATTTCCTACTTTGAATACGTTTAAGCCGATGTTTCATTAGAGTCCAACTTAATATGAAAAGCGTTCAAAAGGAGGACATGAAATAGGCAGTAATTATTATTGCTCGAGAAAAGCAATTTCCTTAATCCATGTTTAACGAGATCGAATGCATGTATATTTTCATTGAATGCTGCAAACTAGTTACATTGTTGCCTGATCGGTGTTAATCGTGGACAGCGCACAGACGTAAGTGCGGTCCGTAACCCCTGGCCACCAGTTAAGTGTTCCTGGATCGTTATTGATACGTTGCACCAACCAGCATGTATGTAATTTGATGGGATTCCGTTGATAACACTTTTAAGTGATAGTTTCTAACGGCTGTACGGTGGTTTTAGTATATAGTGGTTTTTAGATCTCGGCTTTGTATTAATGCAATGTACTTATTAATGTGGCGTCATGAAATTCCAATTTGATCCTGTTTAGCATTTTAATCTTTATACTTCTCCAAAGTCATAGAAGGTTCGTAAAGTTGTCGCAGAAGGAACTGTTATATGGTATATATTAATTGAAATCTGTGATAATTTGTAACATGTGTTGGAATGATATGCTGTAAAGAGCTATTTTAATCTGAATTAAATGCCTAATGCATCTACCATGTTTAATTGTGTAATAATTAATACTACATTAGTCAGAACTACACTGCAAACAACCTATTATTTTTTATAATTTGTGTATTCGGCAAGTCAACTTACCTTACTGCGAGGGTATACGCTCAGTACGTCCGACCACCACCTCGCTTCCTCCCTGCAGGTGCCTTTCACAAAAGTGACTCTTTCCGGCGCTGTGATGGCAAGGCTGTGCTGATGACCGGTGACGCTGTCCGCTTCGCTAACCTCCAGCACCGATGTCATGTCTACGCTGGCTTGAGGGACCGTGTCTGGCTGTGAACAAATTACAATATATCATTAAATGTATTATTTCTCTTCCAATATTCTACATTTAGAACCGTTGTGTCAAAGATTTACAACTAAACTTAATCCATAGTAGTTTAACGTTCTCACTACGACTGCAAATTAATATAAACTACACAGAGCACTTAAAGAAATCGCCTATATTTTTCAAGCAACAGGTAGCGAACAGTGCCTTTAATGAATTTAATACGTTCATTTATAACAAGGTTCCCGGTTCGCTGAGCAATGTAGGCTATTTGACACATTTCAAAGTCACATTTGTAAGCAAAAATTATCGTTTAACTTCTAAGTGGAGGGTTCTGTATGTAATTTAATGTGCCATTCTGATTAATATGGAAATACTGTGCTCGTTTAATGAATTGGAGCAGATGGTAGGATATATTGAAAAAGGGCTGAATCTATAATTAGTTATTTTATAGGAACATATTTTATACACAATTGGATAAGGAATTGATTATAATGCAATGGTAAATATAGTTGATCTAACTGTAGTTAATTTCAAGGAATAAATATAGTCGAAAAGAATTTGATAAGGCAACAATGAAGCTCACATAATTTCTATGAATAATAATTACAAATACATGTTAGAATTTAGCCTGTTTTGTAGTAAGACTTTGACCGTGAAATGCTTTCTAATTAATTGGATAGCATCAGAAATTATAGAAGACCGAAAGGTTTTCCGTATGGTAGTGTTCAATAATAGAAATTGCAATAATGGCTCAGTGTTTGTTTTTCGAAACCGCATCCGTTTAAGCAGGTTCAAAAAAGTCGAGTTGTAATTCTATTGCCAAGCACCTGTAACGTCTTTCATTAATTTCATTTAAGTAACAGTTATCTCAAGGCTTATTAGCAAACTTGCTAATTGGTATTGGTATCATAACTATGATCTTGAATCAGATCATTACTTAAGATCAGATAATATAAAACCTATAAAGAAAGAAGTAGAAAACATTGATAATAAAGTGGGAACCCTTGCTCGAGGACAAAAATGTAAAAGGAAATTCTATCGAACACTACAACATCGATAACAAGATCGAATTATGTTAACGATACATTTTGACTAAGTTTCCATCGGCCCAAATACCGACGATGTAAGAACTATAATTATTACCACTGTATGTATAAGACTTCGGGACCCTGTACGCTTGAACCCCGTGCCGCATCTAGTTTAATTGTGCGCCGTACATGCTATAATTTAGTATTTATCACTGCGTTGAGCGGAGGCCACTTATTCTAGCGGTATGGAAATGTCTCGGTCGACAGTTACGATTTGACGTGAGTTACGTGCGATTAGTGTTTTTCATCCCATGCTTAAAGTCACTACAACTTATTGAGAGAGGAAGAGGTGACTTACTTTATAATTTTTTGACATTAATTTTATATGCTTCGTCTCAGTTTGCTTGCAGTTATGGTTATTGAATAGAATTTATTATATATCCTATCACAAATAAAAATAACAATCTATTGTTTGTTGTCGTTGTCAAACTGACCTGTAATACAGTCATCCTGGCTATTTGTGGTCGCAAACCAGTTGAATACAGAATAGTTCTGTACTTTGATTATTATATATACACCGAGTGGTTATGGAATGGAAAATGACCTAGAGTGACACTATAATGCTTGTTACACCTGATATATCATAGTCGCGCCTTAGTTGCACACGTATGTAATTTATCAGATGCTGGTACCTATGTTACTTGGATCTCTCAGATCACTATGTTATTAGTAAAAGGTATAAATAACAGATTTCATAAAAATCGCTTAAAACCTACGTTTGTACCAGTAAACGAACATGGAAACGATGCGGTTGACCAGTATGCTTCGACCGGGTATACTGAACGATCCACCCGCGTCAATACAACGGGACCGTGCTATAGGAACCGCTGGTCAGGGCCCAGCGGTGACCGTAATGCGCGCAGACGGCTGGGCCCGCCCAACCTCGAGTCGTTCTATCGGCACACCGTAAAATCGACAATGGATGGCACAGAATACGATATTTAATGATAATAGTTGTCAAAATGATGGATGTGCAACGTTACGTGTTTATATTGCATACATAATGTGTACAATCATGCACAAGAGTGAACAAGTACTGTTAATATAATTATTATTCTTATAACCACTCATCGAGTGTAACGTCCTCAATGATAATACATTTAGAAGTGTCTCATTTTGGAGTTAATAGCCAGTGGTAAAGATCTTTTATATTTTAGGTTATACTGTTAGTACCGTCAAGTACAATGTAGTAACTTTGTCGTGATCAAATATAAAGAGGTAATAGATAGACGACTACTAACTCAATATTATAGTGGATGTTACTTCACACTTCCGACTGGAATTGAATGACTACTACTACTACGTATCACTGCTACTGGATACTATAGACTATTGCGACTAGTGGTCAATAAATTCCAGGCGGAATTGCAAAGTAACAACTATAGAATTTAATGATGGATTTCCGCAAAGTAACGCCTTTTTCAATCAAAGACTATTTACTCTACAAAGGAGCTCTCCATAAGTATAGCTTTAACAAGATTGTTAGTGAGTGTTCCCTGTGAGGTTCTATGGCATTGACTACAATAAATGATGCTAATATGTCCTAGGATTAAAAAAGTTGTCCTTGTTTTCCTAATGCTGACGAAAGGATTCCTCTGAACAGTACTAAATTCGAGGTAACTTTAGTAAAGGCATCAATAGAACTATAGAGAATTTAGAAATCACTAAAAGTTGTAAGTGACATTGCTGACCTACCTCCAAAATGGTATGGTGTGTGGTGGAAATTGTTGTGAAAATAGAGATATTTAGCGGTAGGAGTTAGAAACGGAACTTATTGGGTCGTTGGCTGGTTATCTGCTTCCACCACAAATTACAACACTATTTATACCGATTAATACTGTCCCGGTAGTTCTTACACTGATTAAATTGGAAATCACTAGATATGATAATTTTGCGTGCGAGTGGCGTGTATTCTCGGAAGCGATTTAGCGTAAAGTAGTTGGCGCGAGCGGCGTATTTTTTGTTCCGTTCCTTTTGGAGAGGAAGGGGTTGAAATAGAATACATAGATAAAATAGCGTGCGAAAGTATAGATAAAATATGCGGAAGCGGGAAGAGGAAATAATATATACTAGAAATAATAGATGGCGTTACTAGTGTGAATATAAATACCAGGATATATCATTGTATCCTAATATTAACCTGGATATGTCGCAACCACCCACAGAGGTCGTGTCGCTTGGGTTTCGTTATAAAATTGATTGTATTGAGCATTACAAACGACAGTTGGACACAAGCTTTATGATTTATTATAGCGCTTTAGCTCTCTCCATAAATAGTGTAAGTTATCTAAACTGTAAAGACAAGATAGTTATCTAGACATGTTTCAAGACTTCGGAAATATACGATCAAATGTTGTTGTACCATTATTATTGTTAAGATCTACTAGAATACTTCGACTTTTAAGTGGTTTTATCCGATTTAGTTTAATTAGAATAACGACAGTACGATAAGTTAGTTGTGTAGTTATGATAGGATACGACAATTTTGTTTAATTGTGTCGACACTGTAAATTTAAGTCACCAATTTATGAAGTCTAACATTCGCAATATGGGCGTGCTTTTTTTATTCTAGCATGGGAAAGTGACTGTACTATGATGGTAAGGACAGGAAAATCCTAAAATAATGGCAAGTGTGAAACAAACTATCCATCGCCGGTCGCTGCTGTAATACCGGCTTGCGTAAATCTTCACGTTATGCTTGAAGGAACCCATGTGAAATATTGGAGGGAAATCTCCACATATATGACAGACAAATCTCCACAGACCTGCTGCGTTTTGAGTTCTGTTAGTATATACCCAATAATCGAGCGAGGTCCAATGTACATGTACACGTCTGTCTCGCTAATATCCAGCATTCTTGTCACGTTTCGTAATTAGTTAGTTTACACTACTATCCCTTGGTGGAGAATCTGCGATCTGATGATAATCGCTATTATTTTATTGTTTTGGATTTATACACTTTGCCTTTCATTAATTACTTTGTAGTACTCCGTTAAAAAAAAACAAAGCACGTTGTAAAACTGACCTCAAAAAACAGAATACAGACAGAATCTAAAGACGTGCGTGATCTGTTATTAACTCTGAAACGCACAGGTATAAAAATTGCTAAGTTCATGACTAAAGTACCCTTTAGGGTTGAGGTATTCTGCATTTTTGTCCCATAATTTAAGAGAAGTACGCGTGGGCACATCGATTTAGCGGTAACGGTTCTCGTGCTGAATGATGCAAACACTGTAATGCACTTAGACAGGTGATTCTGATAGACATTCAGGGATGTACGGTACCTAAACTTCCTTTAATATGCAATAGAGTTTGAAAATTCTACATCTGTTTATAAAAACAAGCAGCTAATTATTTGAATATTTTTTTATTAACTGTACCATTATGCACGCAAATACTATTCACATTTCTATGCAATATTATGCCTTTTGCTTTCAAATGTTACGTTTACTGTGAGTGTGGGTTATGTGGTATTTATGTTTTGTGTGCCATATTTGCTAACGCGGTCTCACATAATAAGGATAACATTTATATTGCTATCACAGTGTACTAATTTCGTCAGTTTAACATAAATAACTTTAATCGCATAATTTATGGAGTACTGTGAACTAATTAAAAACGCTGAGATTTAATGGACAGGAACTTTTACTCAGTAGTGACTATAAAAATCTATTGTAGGTTGATAAGAGGTAATACGAATATGTTTACATATAATTAGTTACATTACATGTAACTAAAATTACATATAATTACATATAATTAATTCGATATAAAACGATGTATGTCGAACACTGGAGGTGGTAGAGCCACGCTGAAACTATAACTGGTTTCAGCATGAATGGGTCGACTCGCCCGGGGTAGTAATACCCTCTCGAAGAAAACCGACGTGAAGTAACAGTGCTTGCATTGTTGCGTTTCGTTCGGTGAGTGAGAACGCCGGAGACCCATCTCACCTCCTCTCACCTCTTCTCTACCTCTTCCCTCTTCTCTCCCCATCCCCTTTCCCCTATTCCCCCAAAACACAGGCTGGCAACGTACTTGCGACTCCCCTGGTGTTGCTAGTGTCTATGGACGGCGGGAAGCGCTTAACAGCAGGTGACCTGCCTGTTCGTTTGTATCCCATATGATATAAAAAAAAATCACCTCTTGATTCCTAAAACTGATAACTTAGCTTATTCTATTCGGCGTATGTTTAAAATGAGTAAATATGTAATTAACAATTAATTTGATATCCTCCGCAGTTTCAGCTAGATCTTTTATTTGTAAAATTACAGCCAAAACCATTAGGTATGTTTAAACAAATTCGGTATAAAGCACCTCAAATTCCTACATCTCGAACTTCTTTAAATCACCCGTCCTCATTTTGAGGTACATCTTGATTTGGATCTTTTCAAATCTACATTTAGTATTTTATTTGTTATGCTCTTTAATAAATAACATTCAAAAGCAAAAAAAAAATAATTTAAAATGAGACAGATAATTCTTGATACTAGTTCGTTCCAAAATCACACATAAATAAACTAATTAAGATCATAGACTGCATCCCATATGGATAAACAAAAGATTAAAATGTAAATCCCCTCTAAATCTGTTAACAGTGATACCGTTATGGAACAATAAATGTGAAACTCGGCAGGAAATATAAATTACAATAAAGACAAGAAAACAGACAATTTGAGTAAATACGACCGCAGCTCGGCTCGGAATCTGCGCCCAGAGCGAGCGCGGCACACTACACCGCTAGGCCCCGACAAAAACCATCGCCTTCTAACGTACTGTCTCTAATGCAAACAAAGCCGCAGGTGGGAAATGCATGTCGGTTTTAGTTTGGTGCAAGTTACGAACGATCAAAATAAAATACTACCGAGGGTGCAAAAAATGATCCGTAATCGAGAAACGCTTGTCCATCGAATTGGAGTTGCTCATCGAGAAGGACAAGTTTCTGTTTACATTTATTATCGTTTTTAGTGGATGTACAAAGCATGAATTATTTCTAGACTTGAGTATAAAGTAGGTCCCATTCACCCTACAATAAATTTTAGACAGTAAATGGTCCTTGACCTGGGGGCTTCCATTTATTACCCGGCAAATTGTTATTATGTTCATGAAACTTTACGTCAATCCTAAGACTGTTTTTTTTTTTATTGAAGCACGACAAAGTAACTGCACTATGCCTGATGTTAAGCATAGTACAATCCAGAAACATCGGCAACCACCGATAGTCATTATCCATCGCCGGTCGCCGCTGTCGCTGTCGCTCATGCCGGCTAAAATGAAAGTCGCCCGGTACTGGATATGCACAGGCTGATCCCGAAACGCGACACGCAGAAGCGAGTCACTAAGATGGGCTTTTTCGCCATGTACATGGTGGTTGCGACCCAGTCGGGCTGTAAAACCCTACCACCCCGCTATCGCCATTACCTCGATCGTTGATCAGCAGGGTGCACCACTTGCAGGTGAGGTTGGCTTCGGTGTCTCAAGTCTTAAGATGTTACTCGACACCCCAAAAAACTGTTACTATAATATATTAACTTTTATTATAATAACTTTTGTTGGTTAAATTTGTCTTGACCAAGTTTTTTGCGAACAAACATATTCAATTACTAGCGGGCCCTGCGGACGTTGTCCTGCCTTGATGATAAAAAAAAAATCTAAAACTCAACCGCAGCGCCATCGACCGGGTTCAATTGTGAATCTAAACCATTCTCGAATCTCCACGAACACACACAAAAAATTTCATCAAAATCGGTCCAGTCGTTTAGGAGGAGTTCAGTCACATACACACGCACACAAGAAATATATATATTAAGATTGCCAATTGCGATTCCACTTGTTTTGAATAGGGAATAAATCAATGAGTTAATATTTATTTGGTATCACCAACAACGATCAGTGGGAGTGAAAGGAAACTTCTGTGAATAATTGAGGAATCAATGGTAGCGTAATAGCATGTTCGAACACAGCGTCGATGGACGTAGATTCAAATTCTTGCATCTGAGTCAGAATTTCCGGTTAGGGAAAACATTACGATGAAGTCATAGAATTGGTGGGAGGGTTTTTATTAAGTCCACCTTGCTTGCTACCACCCTCATGCTTTTTTTTATATCAAAGGAGGCAAACGAACTGGTGGGTCACGTGATGTTAAGCGATCACCACCGTCCATAGACACTAGCGACATCAGGGACGTCGCAAGTGCGTTGCCAGCCTGTATATGGGAGAAGGGGGAGGGGAAGGAAAGGGAAAGAAGGAAAGAGGAAGGGACGTGGGCCTCCGGCTCTCTCACTGACCGAACGAAACACAACAATGCAAGCACTGTTATTTCACGTCGGTTATCTATGAGAGGGGTGGTACTACCCCGGAGGAGCCGACCCATTCATGCTGAAACCAAAAATAACTTCAGCGGGGCTCTACCACCTACATGCTGAAAATCTGTCGTTAAGCACCAGTTGGCGTGTTTCAGCAGCTACATCTTAGAGCAAGATAAAAGTTGGTCTAGGTCTAGGAATTGTAGGAATGGAAAAAAAATATTTAAAGAAGATTAAGGAAATAAACGTTTTTGAAATTTATGACAAATCGCTATCGTCTATGATTCATACCAAATGATAATTGAAGTCAATTCCGTCATAGATTGTGAAGGGCCCGACTGCGGCACCGCTTTCCATGATTTTTCTTGCGCCACCGATAACTTTTCTGGCATACAACTAAATTTTATACAAACTGAATTATTGGAATAAGGTTTTATAATTTAAATTATAACACATAGAAATCCGCTTTGATGATAATATGTATTTAATGTCTCTATCATATCTATAGATACATAAAAAATGAACGTTTGTTTGTCTCATATACGTTCCTATAACATTTATCATATTGTGATTGTCAGGGTTTTTATGTTGGTGTATACATTTTACGATAGATGACACTCCTCTAGTCGTTTCACTTCGAAAAGAATTTAAAGGAAGCTATGGGCAAAAGTAAGTAATTAGGAAATGCAATATAATTATGTTAGTTAATAATGTCTGAATTTACTTTCTTTTTTTATTGGTATAAAATGATTAGCTGGCAAACGAACAGGCGAGTCACCTGATATTAAGTGATCACCACCGTCCATAGACACTAGTAACACCGAGGGAGTTGCAAGTGCGTTGCCAGCCTGTGCATGGGGGAGGAGGGAGGGGCGAGGAGACGAGAGTTGGGAAGTGGACCTCCGGCGCTCTCACTGACCGAACGCAACAGTAACGCAACCATGTTACTTCACGTCGGTTTTCAGAGGGTGGGGTGGTATTACCCCAGGCGAGCCGACACATTCGTGCTGAAACCAGTAATAGCTTCAGCGTGGCTCTACCATCTACCAAAATATTGAACATACGGTTATAATAATCTAATAGGAGAAAAGAAAACTACATTTCATAGTCAATTCGAAAAAAAAAGAGTCGTTTAGTCGAGAATAAAGAGTTGCTCATCTAACTTGGTGCCCCATTTACGTAATTGTATCTACATATTATAAATTTAAATAGAAACGTATCTTCCTTATCCCATTCAAAAAATTATTCCAACAAATTCCTCTATATAATATTATTTATTTATTGTTATATTCATTCTAAATATTCAAGTAATAAATGTTAATAGCCCTGATGTTAATATCAATTAGTGGTATCCTGGAGTGTTTAGCGGGACCCTGGAATGTTATGTAATGGATTTTATATTTTATTTACAATCTTGTGTTATTTGGCTCTATATATTGGTGATGCTTTACGTAACATATTCTAGTTACCGTGCACAAGTGAAGTGGATGGGAATAATACCACGGTGCATGGATTCTGAATTGCTACTAAATTCTGACTTACTAAAAACGTCCTGGGAAACTCTAATAAGAGGGACACCATCTTGTTAGAACATTAAAACAAGACGCTTTTAAAGTAATAACCTACTCCACAATGCTAGTAATAATTAAAAGATTAGTTGTCGTAGTCCGGTGAAGCTGTTAAGACCTTGATGGGTCAATAGCGTAGTCATTTCGAGAAAAAAAAAAAGATTACTTGTCAAAAATAAAAGCAAGAATAGTGATAACCCTGAATATACGACGCGTCCGCAAATCGTTCAAGTGACACGAGCGACACCGCAATCTTATTAACCGGCAACGGCTAATCTAAACGCGGTGTTGCCAGCCTAATGGATTACCCTACAAGTGGGGTAACAAACCCAATTACGGGGTGGACCGGTCAAACGAACCGAACCGGCCGTAAGTAGGCGATGTTAAGTTAAATATTTACTAGGCGATATTAGTAACGTTTAAGTGTTTATACGCTTAAAGTTGTTTGTTTCATTGCGGTGTTGTGGTTAAAGAAGATTGATTTTTTAAATGGATGTGGTGTGGTGTAGGTCGCGGTTTTGACTCTCGGTTCGCTCGATCGGCGAAATGTTAGTACTTGTACGATCAAGAATTTATACCCCGTTATAAACAATTTTGCATGATAAACATAGACATTTAAGTTCTATGTCTATGTGTTTATTGTTTCGACTTCACGCAAAAACTACCGGAAGGATTATAATGAAACTTTATAGTAATTTAGCGGTATACATCAAAGAAAAACATAAACTATTTTTTCGTTTCTATTTTCCCATTCTTAAGAGACGGCAAAGATATCTAGACCATGCAGCCAAATGAGACAATATTTCATAATAATTGTCGATTCCGAAGTAAGTGTCTTTTGATAATTTCAATGACCTTATTAGAATTTTTCATAGATTTTTTGTAGTATCTCAGAATTCATGCTCCTTGGTATTATTTGTCATCCACTTCACTTGTGCACAATAACCGAATAACAGTAAGTAGAATACCACCAATATTAAAATACGTGGAGATAAATAAGACCAGATTATGAATAAAATCTAAAATAAATTGAAGCTGGTAGAGCCACGCTGAAGCTATTACTAGTTTCAGCACGAATGTGTCGGCTCGCCTGGAGTAGTACCACCCTCTCATAAAAACCGACGTGAAGTAACAGAACATGCACTGTTGCGTTTCGTTCGGTCATGAGAGCGCCGAGGGCCGACCTACCCTCCCCCTCCCCCTCCCCCCTTTTTTCCCCCCCCCCCCCCCCGCAACACAGGCTGGCAACGCACTTGTGACTCCCCAGGTGTTGCAATTGTCTATGGACGGTCATGATCATCAAACATCAGGTGACTCTTCTGTTCGTTTGCGTCCTATGATATAAAAAAAATCCATTACATGACATTCCAAGATCCCGCCAAAATCTTAATAATTATTTCTATTTCAGTATTTCCGATGACTCTCGTTCTATATTCAAAAATACATCTGATGTGGATTCCCCCAAGCACTATCCACTGGGTTGTCAGATATAAAAAAATGTAATCGCATTAGGTTAAATGTTAATTTTTTTTTTTTATTGTAGAACGACAAAGTTACTGCACTATGCCTGATGGAAAGCATAGTACAATCCAAGAACAGTGGCGACCACCGAGAGACAGATCATCCATCGTCGGTCGCCGCTGTCATGCCGGCCATAATGACGAAAGTCACCCAGTACTGGATATGCACAGGCTGATCCCGAAACGCGACGCGCAGAAGCGAGTCACTATGACGGGCTTTTTCGCCATATACATGGTGGTTGCGACCCAGTCGGGCTGTAAAACCCTACCACCCCGCTCTCGCCATTGCCTCGTTCGTTGATCAGCAGGGTGCACCACGTGCAGGTGAGGTTGGCTTGGGTGTCTCAAGTCTTAAGATGTTACTCGACAGCCCTTACACCCCAAATAAAAGCAATATAAAAACTTTCGTTTATTATAAACATAAACAAATCTCATAACGGTTACGCGCTGTAATTTAACAGATAACGATCAGTTTTAATCGATTCAGAAATACAGATTCATTAGTTCAGTTTGTTAATCAATTTCGATTATTTATGTACTTTTGGTTGCCGTTCTGTGAATACAGTGATTTATCTCTTAAGGCCACGGAATTTAATTTAAAATAAATAAAAATATCGACAAAAGTAATTCAGTAATATCTATTGAGTATGTTTTTAAGAATCGAGCTATATTTACTTTACGTACATCTCAAACCAGTGTATATAGAAACATGAAATTTTGCACGTGAATATTCTTACTAATTTTATAAATGCGAATGCGAGGTTGTACGTTATTCTTTTATGACATTTTGCGCAAAGACAATGTCTGGGGTATAGAAAACGACATAAAGTACCTCCTCCATCTAGAACAATGTACTCTTCCCGAAGAATATTTCCAATGCAAATTAATGCCAGCGAAACCGGGAGCAAAAAGTAAGTCTAATATAACGTTAGTTAATACTAAAAATGGATTGCAGATTTATATTTCACGCGGAATTTTGCACTATACTAGAGCTTTCTCTAACCCTGCCTGCTACCAACCTCGAGTTGAATATTTGTCACCAGACACCTGTAGATGTGTTGCAACAACTGCAATCGAGAACGAATTATAGCCTAAATTTAGCCTAGACCACTTTGTCATTCAACATCAAGCAGCATTGTGCTTAAAAACTAAACGCATTACATTTGCCCATGAATCAAGCTGATTCCTACACCAACAAAAACCTCTCCATATTCACGTCTCTGTCCTTCCTGATCAAACAAGACTTGAAGAAGTACAAGTGCAGGTCAACACGAAAGCTACGACTGCCGTTGGTATTTAACACAGACATTCGCCGTTATTTATGGACTGTACTATACTTTCCACCAGATCTTAATAAAGAGTTTTTTTTAAATATATATGGTGATTCGGAGTCAATCGGATGGGAATATTTTTGCCACCCAAATAAGACAAAATATCGATTGCTTTTAATTGAAATATAAGCCAAACAATTACAATAAAAATGTGAAATAAAATGATTCTCAGATATTTGAGAATACGGCGCCTTAACAATTTCGCATTATAATAACGACATTTCCAATGTTTTATATGAAGCGAAAGTGAGTTATATAATTTATAACATATTTTACCTTTGTTTTTAACTGTTAATTTATCTATAAAGATTAATTATTTTAATCAAATATATTAATTTTATAAATTGTAACTGTAGACAGTTTAATTAACTCCGATTTTTTATTACAGTATATTATAGCTTGCACATGAACTCTACTTATTTGATAATTTATCAACCGAAAACATTTAGTGTTTATAGATTTAAGGGTTTGATCATAATCTTGTCTAATGTTAAAATATATTGTAAGTGCATAAGGATGGCTCTCGGGAGAGTGAGTGAGGTTATGTCTGATTCGCACGGACTCAAAACCGACGGTGTACGTCTGCCGCTATAGTTTGTTGCGAGACGATATCTCTACAGACTTCATCGTGCCGTCGCAGCGTACACACTGGCCATCTCCTCCGTCCGCTGGACCTGTGTAATGGGAAGATGGCCCTCCAGACCCACCTTCCCTATGCCCGGCTACGGTGGCGGGAGGAGCCGCACAAACTGCCTCCTCCTCCTTCCGGTTCTTCGTTGGCGGAGAGCATTGCTTATAGAGTCCTCCTCGTAGAAGTACGCCTCAATACATCGTGAAAGCCACGCTCGGCAGATCACGACCCACCGCTGCAGCCAGAATGCGGTGTTGCTTCTCCCACGTATCACACTTAGTGTGTGCTGCACGGTGACCGGTACAACGCTGGTTGGCTTCCTGCGTGCTATCCGGTGCCGGTATCAATCGAAGCACCCGTACCAGGTCAGCACCTACACCAGACGGAACCTCAGAGAGCCTCACCTCCGTTCACACCAAACCGGCAGGAACGGGTGGACGGGGTCGACAGTAGTTCTACAGTACCGCGCGTGCACCACATCCTGCCTCCACCTCTTCATTCTTAATCCTCTTTCCATTTTCCTTCTTACCTTTATTTCCCCGGGAGCTAGAAGCTCCCCCATCTGTTACTTAACAGCCGTATAATCATTTACGGCAGCAAGCATCTTCGCTTCTAGCTCCTGGAGAAGAGAGCCAGCCAGCACTATGGCCGCCGCCGAGGACACCGTTCGGTAGCCTCGTATCACCCTCAACGCCACAAATATTGGTGTACACATACCTCAGTAGGTATACAAGCCATTTCACCATGGTCCTCTTGTTTATACCTAATATACATATATGTTCTAAAGCTGTAACGGCTCGTTATGTCTTAAAAAATATGTGATAGCATAAGAAGATTTCGTTGGGAGGGGTATTTCTCCCAGCAGTGGGATATACCAAGGCTAGTTAGTCTTTGACATGTAAATGATTATAACAGATGATTCATGTAAAAAGGGTAATAAATTAACAATTAACTGTACCATAACTGTATAATTATGCGGGACATGATTGCTTATTGTATTGTAATTGGATATTGATAATGAGTTTCGAAGGCTTACACACAGTACAGGGTGCGTCCGTTTTAATATCATAATTTATCAACCACCATTGTATTGTTAGAAGCGGTGAAATGAAATTTCTGGAACATCGGTGTATCGAGTCGTATGAGAATGGTCGAAAAAATCCATTATCATTGTTTTGGTAACAAAAATCTAGTGTTAAAAGGCTAGTAAGTTTTGTTTACAATGGTTAATCTGGCTGTGTATTGCAACAGATGAACGTAAATTAGGCTTCGTAGTGCAGTGGTGGGAAACATTACTATTGAGTGGATAGGCTGCGGGTTCGATTTCTGCACTACACTATTTTTTTGTGTAATGAATAAAATTGCCAGTCTGTATCTGTGTTCTGTGCGGCTGTGTTCTGTGTGTCTATATTCTGTGTGGCTGTTATTAATCCACATGCATGTTGTGCATTAGTTATTTATTTATCATAGTGGAAGCATTTACTAGTATTTTTATTTCTACTCTATCATTGACATGACGATGTCACATCTAGGATACATTAGGATGCACTGAGTTACAATGAAATGGAATAATTGTGCCGCTGTCATGTACCGGAAATTAGTTCCAATAAAAATACCACACTTCTAGATCACAAATCTATGTGGAACGGTCCTAACAACGTAACATTACAAACGGGGACGCGCCAACAATGACGTAGTATCCGGTGTAAGTAATTACCCGTCCACAATAGCTCATTGTTTGACAGCACGCGACACTTCCGGCTTGCATGTCGTCCCGGGCTGCGCCCGCGCGTACGTCGTTAGTAGATCAATATCAGCCACTATATCATGACTAGGGAGGCGTACCTTGATTCGTGTGTTCAAGCATAATTTCTAATTGTGTCATGTGGTATAAAGAAAGAAATTGCATACACTGATACTATTAAATTAAACTGCACACTGCTATTGTGTGGATTCAAGCTACCAACCTAAACATTTGAAAAAGATTAACGACATAATGTGACATTAAATGTTATACTGTTTTAATCAGTGATTTATAATTATTCCTCTTTAATACATCTGTGATAATTGAAATCAAAATATTGATCAGAAGACTGTACTATTGACCTAGTGTTTGTAGTAAAAATCTAGTGTTTATACTATTGACTTGTTACTAATGACTCGTACTAAATTACTATTGATTTGTAATAGATAGCCTATACTAAGTTATTGTTCTGCTAGAGAGTGCCGGGCGTTCTCGCTTGGGTGGTCCAACTGTTATGTCTGCAGATATTTCGTAACTATTTATAGCTACATTTTTGTATCTTTTATTATAGGTATTGACTTTTATTCTTAATATCCAATTGAGTTTGGTCGACTGAATAATTCAATTATAAAGATGGCGTCATCAATTATGACACCATACTTGTAGTACGATGTCGTTTTTGTTACCTTGGCATATATTTATCTATGTACCATAATCAAGTGTATAATTATTCTATTCCTTTCTATTCAATTTATTCATGTATACATATTTAAAAAAAATCCTATTTATTCTGTATCTGGTCCACTTAATAAAATTTGTTTAGAAATTTTATTTGTCATTATTTTTTATTTTATGGTTAATTACGAGTAAAATTACCTGTAGATTTCGTTAAATAAATATATCGTGATGAAACTATGATATGGTGATAAGTAATTCTATGGCGCTATTACTTAATGTAACATTTTTTCTTCGGGTTCTATCACCATATTTTCAGCTACTCATTTTTGTCGATTCACTAAATCTGCCACATCCTCGCTTCTCTATAGTTAAGAAATATGGACAAAGGATAACGTATATTATAATAAAAAATCACTTAAGGCTTTTGCGCGGGTCGATGCAGTAAAAACTACACCGATAATCGTCCCTCCCGCCTGCCCTTTCACAGATACCAAATACCTACAATGTACGCCGTAGCAATCTATGGACGATGTTACAGGTTAAATAAATAACCATTCGTCGCTAACTCGATAGCGACATAGTGTTTTAAGTAGGTTACATTCTTTTCTCCTTTTTTTAATATATATCTGTAGACATTTTGTTTTCTGTCTACTTTGGCTTTTGTAAACATTGTGGGTAATGTTCTGAGATAACTTTTATCTCTCGACTCGAGTGTGGTCTCCTAAAAGCATGTTAATTTAAAAGGCGAGCTTTGTCCAGTCGGGTTTCATCCCGTTATAGTACAAAAGATGTGTTCTGATCGATTCAAACTTAGCTATATCTTTACTATTGCTTTTAAATTAATTCTGTAAAATGCTGACGATATATTTATTGCAATAAAGTGGTAGCAAATAACGGTATACATTATAAATAACGTTGTTGTACATTATAACAATTATTGTTATCTATTGTTGTCAGTTACTTTGATGTTACGTATCGTATTGTTATTTGTAATAAATAATATAAAAAAAATTATAATCAAATTAATATTTCTGAGTTTGATAGTCAGCAACGAGAGGTGCTCTCTTCTTTACACGCGTTGTTTATTCGCGATAGCACCGTTCGACTATTACCGTTATTTATAATAACGGGCAACGAATAATCAATAACAGAATAATTATTTCTTTAAATTTGTAGGTGGTAGGTAGAGGAGCCACGCTGAAACTATTACTGGATATGGCAGGAATGAGTTGGCTCGCCTGGGGTAATACCATGTTCTCACAGAAACATCGACGTGAGGTAACAGTGCTTGCATTGTTGCGCTTCGTTCGTTCAGTGACAGCACCGGAGAACCACGTGCCCTTCCCTGTTCTCAACCCTACCCATCTTCCCAAACACAGGCCGGCAACGCACTTGCGACTCCCCTGGTGTTCCTAGTGTCTATATGCACGGCTGTGATCACTTAACATCAGGTGACCCACCCTTTCGTTTGCCTCCTATGATATAAAAAATAATAAAATAATCCGTAGTGCATTAACATTAAACACTGCAAAACACATGCTGATTCCCGCCTGTTTTGTTGGGCATAAAAAAATGCCAAAGGGTCTGTCGATTATATAAAATACATATTACGCTTCTTTATTCATTAATTTGAAGTGTAAAACGAACGTAATAAACGTGCAAGTTTAAACAGCTTAAAAGACAGGTATGTGAGTGTAGGGATAGATAGATGAATGTGATTAGGAATGTAGTACATCGAACAGTAATCTGTTCTGCCAAGCGCGAATGCAGATGAGGGCAGCACCGTGCGTTTAAATAGCAAGACGGGTAGAATGAATGTCGCGAGCGCTAATGATTGCTTGCACGTGGTACAAGCAGAGGCGGCCGGCGATAACAGATTAAATAAAATAATCTAAGATTATTTTGCTTATGATTATAAACATACGATGAAACAATAATTTAAACAGAGTCTATTGAAATAGAAAAAAGTTGAGGTAGTCTATGACTACCGTCAGAAGTTAAAACTCAAAACAATGGAATTTAAACTGAATTTAAACTCCTTTGAGTTTTTTAAATAAACTATAGTATGAATCATTTAAATTTCATAATTTATAAATTGAAATTAATATCACTAGTCTCTCTCTTTCACGTATATTGGTACTCTGAGTAATACTTATACTTATTTTAATGCAGTTTATTAATTCATCAAACATATGATGGGCTGCATAAACTTAATACAAAATATCAATATTAGATGTACACAGACTGGCTATACTACGCCTCGCTAGTTTGATACAAGCCGCGGAAGCGCATTACGGTCACGCTTATTAGCATGTCATGAAGCTAAATTATCTTATTAATAAAAATCTTATCTTCTGCCAAAAAAAAAACCGGTCAACACGCCTATAACTTCTCACTTCAAAAATCAATATAAGGAAACCTAAACGATTAATAACACAAAAAAAAGCTGAGGTAAGATTAAAAAGGTGATTAATCGCTTCGTAATCCGGTGAAACTGTTAAAGCCTCTCTAGGCCAATAGCGTACTCAGTTCGAGAAATAAAAATTGTTTAATTGATTGTATAGTACACTTTATCCCAAGCTGTGTTACCCTGGTAAAAGCTCTGCTGTGGACGCTGTATGTTTAGAATAATTCATTTTAAGGAAGAAAGGATGGTAATATGAATGACTTTCTGCACTAAATGAAAGCATACAATGATATATCGGTTTATCTGTTTTAATTATACATGCTATAAATCATACTATCATATATTATTCTACCCTATACTAGTTATGTGTACCCACTTGTTTTATCGCGAAAGCGTGTTCGGCAACACACGCTTGAAAACGAGGCTCTCCAACTCAGGCCTCACGAATAACAACCTGTTCAGTTACTGTATTCATTTTTAAAAGTTGGTTGTATATGATAATGACAGCGACTTTAGCTCAGCGTCTTACAGGTTTGAAAAACTTATATTTATATTATAAAGGTAAGGAAATCATGTGTTTATTTGTTTGCGACAAGGTTTGGAAATATCAGTTATATTGGAAAAAATTCTTTGACTGTTACAAATCTATTTATTGTGAAAGTCTATAAGTTGAAAAAAACGCTACGAGCTATAAAGCGGAGTAATCAACAACAAAATCTAAATAGTAGGAAAATACGTTAACCAAGAATAAGTAACTGTGTGCCTTTGCGTTCTTAAAGTGAAACCGCAAAGCAAGCTGGTCCTTACAAAACTCTGGTGTCGTGCCTCATTATATGATCATATACGGGTATGGGAATATTTATTTATTAAATCATTCTTAAATTATTTCACCATGTATTAAGATACGCCTCATTCTTACATTGTGTCCCTACAATTCCTTCAAATATTATAAACACAATACACGCCACCATAACTTAAAGGCAATTTCAATCAGTCATTAGGCTTTCATGAGACAAGCACTGCCTAGTTTGGGGCCATAGTTAACACTATACTATGTAAAATGTTCTCGAAATAAAGATATTTGTATTTGTAATTTGTATCTACTACTAAAACTATTCCCAACTATTGGTGTTATAGAAGACATAAATTTGAATGACAATTTTTTTTGTTTATGTTGTTGGGTGTTACTCAAAATGATTTTATGTGTTACGGTTAGTTGTCAGAGATGTACGATACGTGCTATCTTGATTAAATATGAGAAAAAATGAATCACTTATGACTTAGGGCAAGTAACAAAAACGCAGGCTGCGAGACCCGCCTTATGCCGTTTCCCCGGCAACGTTTGAGAGCGAATGCCGACGCAAATAACTATTTATTACCGCAACGATTTCCCAACTAAACACACGACTCGGCTCCCGGAGTAATGTTTTGGTGTTGCCATCAACATCTGCCGATGACAGGCAAAACATAGTGAATAGCATTGAAGTGTGCCTTGTCGTTAGCAAATTTATTTTTCGAACACAGGGTGTAATATAAAAAAAAACCACTGATAATATAAAAATTGTTATTTTTGAGCTTATGTGAAGTATGCACAAATCGAAAATAAGTAAGTCAGTCAATAATTAATAGAAATCTAATACAATTTTCATGATCAGGCTTGGCGTTTGACTACGATCTCATATAATCTTAAGAGACACAGTAGCCAAAAAAAAAATTGTAGCTATAAATCTAAAGGAACTGGACAAAGCTTAGTAACAGCTTTTTTTGGTCTAACAACATAGTCTCAAAACACATTATCGATTTGGCGGATGTAAACCATCGAGCACCATGTCCAGCGATGGCTGCTTTTTTTTTCGTTTTTATGTATACACAAAATGTACTGTTAAAATAATAGATAATGCAAAGTCACAGGTATCAGCTAGTATACAGTAAATGTATATTATTCGATTTAATAAATTGAAAAAAAACTCCGCGAGTTCCCGCAAAATCATCATTCAAAAAAAGAAATATAAAAGTTTTTAATATTACAAATATACACCGCATCACGGCACACCGTGTTGGGTAAGCAGCAATGATAGTAAAACTTAACGCTGCCATATACAGTTGAATGGCTTTGAAATCATGACTCGTAAGGCAAAATCGTTAGCCGTTTAAGGGCAGCTATCGTGATAGTTTCAATACCTGTTTCCCTGTTCATAGCATTCATAAAGAAGAGGACTGCTTGTTTTTATGTTCATTCGGAGTACGTAAAGAACGGTAGGTTAATGGTTATTTAATATCCTCTATATGCAGTTATTTCTTAAACCAGCGACAAATTTTAGACTTCGTACAACAGAAACAAATATATGGGCCATGTCACGGGAGATTCACATTCAAAATTTTTATTCGACGAAATTATTTTTTTTACGTGTTCCGATCTCGATTCCGATTCCACTCAAAGATAATCGATACGTATAATTTTATATATGATACTTGAAAATTTCTTCGTTAGCCTTAAAAAGAGGAGTGTTTTGACCGAGTATGGGACTTTAAAAAATTATATCGCGAAAGTTTCAGGTATCACATATATACATATATAATATCTGTCGATTGTCTTCGATCAAAAAAAATGTATACTGTAAATCTCCCTGTAAATAGGATAAAGATACACTTGCAAAAATATATTCATTTTTATTTTATATTAATTTTTACTCGCGGTAATGTAGATCTGATCAATCACTCGGGAACGGTACATTTTTCTGGACGATAGGCACCGTATATCCTTTCCTATACTTATACAACATGAGTGCAAAATGATAATCGGTTGAGTAGTTGTGAAAGTGTAACTCCAGAAAACGTTAATTTAGTACGACGCATTAAATTACAATATAAAACTTAATAAAATATAATACCGCTTTGTACCACCTATGAGTGAATTATGATAAAATGGATTCTAAAATGGACCTTCTCTCAATAAAAAAAACTCTGTGTTAAATTTCATGACGATCGATCGATCCGTTTTATAAATATGAAGAACATCGCACATCGACATCGACGCAGTTAGCATACTGTTCTTAATAATATGTTGGTATTAGCAAATGATAACAATCAGAGACATTAACAGGAACGTACAAAATATAACTGTCCGATATAATCGCTGCGACTTATGTCGAGGCTGTAAACGGTTTAATAAGTTTCAAACAAAACGGTACAATTTGACGGGTATACAAGATTTGATAAGGAACTTTAACATAGCGAGGACGTCTTGAGGCAATATTAATGGTAGCATATAGTATTAAAAATATGACTTTATTACAAACGTTTATATCTACTTGACACAATCCGAAGCGCGATTTAGATTATTCGATCAAAATATTTTCCAGGTCGATCCTTGTTAATTCTTGAACGAATTAATTGAATTAATATCGTATGTTGTTTATTCAAAGGCTTATGTTTATTTATTTTATGAAGAAATCTTTGTACGAAAGGTATAGCTTAAGCGATTTTTACTTAGTTGATATCCTGTTTGGACAAGTAGTCCGGTGAAGCTGTAAAGGCCTGACAAGGCCAATAGTGTAGTCAGTTCGAAAAAAAAAAACTGTTCGGACACAGCATCGAAGGGTGTAAGTTCGAATTCTAGCAAATGAGTGGGAGATTTCGGTGAAGGAATAGTACGAATAGGCTTTTTTTAAGTTGGCCCGGTTGGCTGCCACTTGAAAATCTGTTGGTATGTTCTGGCAGCTGGAGTTGAAAGCCAGTCTCCTCTAGGCTGAGCGTGTCTATCATCTTAGGCCAGAACAACCTTTTTCATCAGATGAGATTATGACCACGCGTTAAATAAAGTATAAAAAAGAGAAGTTTACACTGAGTATAGAGAAATGCAAGAATGATTATTTAAGTAGACGTTATTTATTTACGATACGATACGATTATGATAATAATGAATTATCTATAGAGATTTAAACTGACGACCCCTCGCAGCTTCACCGGCATTTTTGGACGAATGAGCGCCGAGATCAACCGTGTGGCGTAAAGCTCAAAGGTGGCAAATTGGATGAAACTCGTCTTGGATTGTTGCATTGGTGTAAGTACACGAGTCTGTTTAAACTAAGCATTTTTTTTTTTATTGAAGCTCGACTTAGTGACTGCACTATGCCTGATGTTAAGCATAGTACAATCCAAAAATATCGTCAACCGAGAGACAGATTATCCATCGTCGGTCGCCGCTGTCATGCCGGCCATAATGACGAAAGTCACCCGGTACTGGATATGCACAGGCTGATCCCGATACGCGATGCGCAGAAGCGAGTCACTATGACGGGCTTTTTCGCCATATACATGGTGGTTGCGACCCAGTCGGGCTGTAAAACCCTACCACCCCGCTTTCGCCATTGCCTGGTTCGTTGATCAGCAGGGTGCACCACGTGCAGGTGAGGTTGGCTTGGGTGTCTCAAATCTTAAGATGTTACTCGACACCCCTTACACCACATAATAAGCATACATATATGAGTCAGTCAGACACATATGTTATAATTCCCCCGATACGTAGTAAATGACATATGCACAACGATTTTATTAGCTTTTTAAATGATAATAATATAAAAGTGTGCTAATTATAATGAATACGTTGTACGTGCATTCGAAAGCTACGTATCTCACGGGTGTCGGGTTGCGGTTATTGGTGAGCAAGTGGGTGACCGCTGACCGCCGAGGCTTAGAAAACATGAATACAAGAACTGAAGCAATTTATATTTACGCGTTACTTAACTGTAGGCATAAATTGGGGTGTAAGGGGTGTCGAGTAACATCTTAAGACTTGAGACACCCAAGCCAACCTCACCTGCACGTGGTGCACCCTGCTGATCAACGAACGAGGCAATGGCGATAGCGGGGTGGTAGGGTTTTACAGCCCGACTGGGTCGCAACCACCATGTATATGGTGAAAAATCCCATCATAGCGACTAGCTTCTGCGCGTCGCGTTTCGGGATCAGCCTGTGCATATCCAGTACCGGGTGACTTTCGTCATTGTGGCCGGCATGACAGCGGAGATCGGCAATGGATATTTGTCTATCGGTGGTTGCCGATGTTTCTGGATTGTACTATGCTTAATATCAGGCATAGTGCAGTCACTTTGTCGTGCTTCAATAAAAAAAAAGTTTCGATCGTTGTATTAACTATTTTAGTACTAATTGGACTTGGGTGGGTTAAAAAATAAATTGAACCATGCATATTGAAAAAATAAAAGAAACAAGTCAACCGAGAATGAAACATACAATGGAAAGCTTCTTGAC
Source organism: Antheraea mylitta (assembly GCA_014332785.1). Taxonomy (NCBI): domain Eukaryota; kingdom Metazoa; phylum Arthropoda; class Insecta; order Lepidoptera; family Saturniidae; genus Antheraea; species Antheraea mylitta. The sequence goes on from JACEII010000003.1 coordinate 2,516,775, forward strand.
ATTTCTGCAACGATGAATCAAGTCAATGACAATCGGGCAATAATGATCATCAAAAAAAATTAAAAATGTCACTATGTCACATTATCATATTTTTTTTTATCCACAGTACACAGCAATACCCAAGTTTTTTTTAGTCGTTGAAAGTATTGACTTGAACTTAGCTCTTTTTTTCGAACTGCCTACGCTATCGACCTAGCAAGGTCTTAACAGCTTCACCGGACTACAACTTAGCTTAGCTCAGCACAAGCTAAATGGATGATAAGCTTGCGATTATAAATGTATGTTTTGGGCTGTGTAAAGCCCGAGTAATGCCGTTTCAAGCAAACATGGCGCATTGTTTGAAATAATTATTGTATCGTCTCTCACAACTTGTTCCATGTCTCTGGCCCGAGGCAATTTCAAATAGGTATACGCAATGCATACATTTTTTTTTGGTACAGATCGTATTTATTATGTACCTTCTACTGTAAATGTCATTTCGACGATTGTGGAGGTGAAAATTGACAAGCTTAGGGTTGTCCGTATGATTTATTCGAAATAAAGATTTTCATATTTTTTATTTCTTTTATACTATCTGCTGTATCTATCGTAGTGTAAAAAGATATGTTAAAGTAATTTAGCCAATTTTCTACATTATTTCTAGAAGTAATTTTGGATTAACAGCAGAACTAACCTAGAAAAGAACCCGCGCCATACTCATGGTACTTGGTATCATGATGTAAGACTTCCATTAAACATGTCTCCATCACGTCATATTCTAAAACCATTTAGGCTGGTAATATTCGCGTCCCCAGAAAGTGTACCTCTTATTCCCCTTCACGTGCTCACTGGGTTCTGCTGAAGAGTAACAAATATTAAGCCGCTGCACTGTTCCACATAGATTGTACTACACAATACAATCACCAGTTACCTCCTATTAATAGCAATGTTGACTAGCCTGTACAACATCCTGGCTTCATCTGACAAACGTGAAGACAAAATGCCATCACAGACCCCAACGGAACGTAAATCCTTATCTACCATTAGACAGTATTCTTTCCTTCCTATCTCATTACGGACACATTCTACAATAATGTTTTATACATCTTCTACTCTGCTATACTCAGTGCACAGACATGATTGTCTTTTATTAATTAAATTAGCAAATTTATTAAGCGGAACATCTCCGGAACGTAGTTTCAAAGCGATAATTATTTCAGTCTTAGACTTCCAGAAAAATGCACTTTTATCGCTCCAAGGGAAATGAGGAGGACTAGGCTGGATCGTTTTGTACCAGATACATTTGGTGAGAGATCTTTCATTAAAGTATTCATTACACAGACCTACACAACATCTTTTTACGAGATAGAGAATTTCCAAACATGGCAAACATCTAAAAGGAATACCGTTAACAAAAGGTTAATATTTTAAAATATGTCTTTGACAACCCTAGCAAGTTTCGCGTGCCAATGATCGCAATTGGTACGAACGAATGAATGAATGAATCACAATTTCGAAATAAATCGATCCGATAGAAGCGGACTGATCGATTACGCAAGTACCGTACCGTCGAGACAGATCTGGTGAATACGGTATCTCATTTCTACTTTTTTTTTTCAGCTATAAATAAATGAAACCGGTTGACGCTTTCAAAGACTAAATTGCTGTCGGTTTTTAATTTGATAAATAATTTTCTATCACCGTATATTGTTCATTTTAAATATCAGTTCACAATATATTTATTTTAAAACACGGTTAACCCATGAATACGAGTATAATTGCTGCTTCTGTCATTTATTGGATTTTATATTTATTTTATTTATTAGCATTTTTGTATATTTTATAAACAACTTTTACAATGGCTACCAAATTAGGCAGAGCCTGTATCTTGGTAGCCAGAAAACAAATAAAACAACGTGTTTTACAAGAAGCACCTTAGCGGACCGTATATGTACATATGCAAACTTACAAGCTAAAATTGTTGATAATGTGATTAGACAAATAAGTCTAGACACAATCACTATTAAACATATACACACACATATAAATGTATTGTATTCATAATCTTGTATTGTTTGACGCTATATTTTGTAGTATTATTTGACTCTTTATTTCGTAACATTGGTGGTATTTTATGTAATATAGTTCGATTATTATACAGAAGTGAATGGGAAATAATACCATGGAGCATGAATTCTGAGATGTCGAAATAACTCCCTGGAAAGTTGTAGCAAGGGAGCCACTGTCTTGTTAGAACATTGAAATAATCGCCAAAGAAAGAAAAGACAAAGAAGAGACACTGAAAAGACACAAGAAAAGACAAAGAAGAAAAAGACACTTGTAACATTATTACCTACTAGACGATGATAGTAATAATCTGGAAAATTGTTGCCAAAAACAAAATTAAAAAAAAAAACGAAACATTTTTATTACCTATTCAAATTTAATTTTAACTAAAAAATAGAAACTATTTTTTTTTTACTAAAATGATAATTGTAATGCAATATGAAACACCCTTCAAACTTATACTTATTATCGTCCTATTAATGTCACCAATAATATTAGACTATTTTGTGAAATTTGGAGAAAATTCCTTTATTTGATTCTATGAGATTTAACAACAGAAATTTCACTGTTGCTTTCCCAATCTCCAGTCATGCTAGAGGCTATGTGACATATGTCGTAATATTTGGTATCCCATGTTAAAAGATTCGCAACCGCAGCTCGTTTCTTTGCTCTGGTTCTTTTAGAACGTTTCCTTCACCCGTAATACGAACTTAAGGTTAGACTCAAGTTAATCGAAACAGTATTTCAGGAGTTATCACTATCTTCGGTATTACTGATTTATCCGACTATACTGTGTACTTTCTAAAAATAATATGCAGAATCAACTCCTGATGGTCCCTACAGTTCGCTTTGAGAAACAATAAAATTTGAATATACAGATTAAACTATCTTGTGCCCGCGACTTCGTCCGCGTGGAATAATTACTTTGCGCTAACGCAAACACGCAGCGGAAGCTCTAAGAAGGAAAAAAAAAACGATTTTGAAACATAAGACATTGGTGTATCGCTCACATTTGTGTTAGCGTAATGATATATAGCCTATTTGCCTTCCTCGATAAATTACCTAACACTGCAAGAATTCGGAATCCACGGACCAGTAGTTCCTGAGAGTAGCGTGTTAAAGCAAATAAACTCTTCAGCTTTATAATTTAGGTTTAAAAGTATAGATATAAAGAGATAAATAGTTTGATGGAACGTAGACATCTGGGACAATCGTATCAGCTTGACGGTATTCAACTAAAGATATGAAACACAGAGAAAATAAAAATGACATCGTCACACATAAATAACTTCGCTAATGGACGCTTTACTTTTGACACACCCTAAAATAAAATATGTGCCGTGGCGTACTAACCGGACGGGCGGACAGGGCGGATGTGCTTGCGTAAACCATTAGGTATAAGGTCGACATTTGGATTTGCGATATGTCTAATTGCCATGGATACCTGCAAGTCGTTAATCAATACAAGCACTAGGAAACCTAAACACACACCAAGTTGTTTATGTTTTTTTAATACTCCATACGTTTTCTCTTTTGATCACAATTTAACATTAGTGGTTTTGATGGTAACACTTAGCCTAGTTATAAGGTTACTCTAGAGACCCTTCTTGTTCATTTCTGGAAAGTTAGTTTTGCCTAAAATTGTTTTATAACATCCTAATTACAATGTACATGTCGCGGGAGTTACTATTGACTGTGCCTGTACTGTTGAATACTGTTGATCCGTACTAATGACTGGCTTCTATTTACCCCGTTCTGAGACGCCATTGGTTGGCTTTTTGGTTATACATCTTGCTTATTATTGGCTATCAGTTTCGGATGAATGGCTCTAAAGGCGACCGACGACTAGATATGGGGCTCTGTAGTGCGATAAAGCTGTAAAGGTCAATAGCGTAGACAAATCGAATATAAAAAGTTATGGGTCATACTCGTTCGGAGCGTCGGCCCGTTCGCATCCCTGAATGTTACTCGATTATATTATTATATATTCGTGAGATTGTTGCCAGGCGATAGCCTAAAGCGAGATTCAGCCTCTTTGGTACTCTTTCGCTAGTTGCTACATCAGCTCAGTGTCTTCCACGCTCGCCACCTAGTAGGGTGAAGCTGTATATATTTTTCAGACCAACAATGTTAACCAGATCAAAATAAGAAACCTATTTAGAGCATAGTAAAATATCCAAAAATATGTGATTTGTTTGCAATATAAGGTTACAAATTATTGTCAGTGTCATAGATGCTTCTTTTGAATCCAAAATGGTTAATTTATAATTCTAGAACAGAATTTATATATTTCGTAGTTTTTTTCCACATATCCCATAAGGAAAAGTGTAAAGAACATTAAACTTGTGTTTTATTACATTATAAGCAGTTTCGTGGAAAGTAGGGTAAACGCAGCAATAGTTGACAGTGTCGAAATATTTCTTTCATTTATTATCTGTTTTGCGTTGTGAATGTCACACATGGAGTTCGGCACAGTACGGCAGTAACGCGGTCGATCTGGGAGTGGGTTACGTGGTTACATCACACACCTGTGTGGCTCCGTGGTTCAAGTTATCGAAAACCGATTCGGCGCACCTCTTTTAGTTTACGACACGATATTACGGAATTGTATTGAAAAATCTCATACATAAATATCTGTTAAACTTTGTACGAATGTAATATCTGTAATTCATTTGACTATGCTAATTTTAAACGTTCCTAATCAAGCTTTTGAAATAAATGATCATATAATTTTTAGTACCAAATATTACTTGAAAATGTTGCAAAGTGTGGTAGAATTTGTTCAAGTTACGGTTACTCTTTTAACTATCGTCACATCTATATCTGCTACACAATATCGGTGTTCGCACTGCTGTGTTCCGGTCCAAGCTATGTATTTGATATATTCACTATGAGGCATTTCAACTGAGTCTATTGGAGTAACAACGTATTATATCCGGCCTCAGAACTGCGTTCCTAGTACATAAACTGCATATGACATCAGGTGGAAGTAGTCTAATGAAGCTGTTAATACCTTGCTAAATCAATAGCGTTGTCAGTTCGAAAAAAAAACTTCAGGTGGTTCTGGTCTTTTTAACATAAAAAAATCGTATAGTGTAATTATTACGTAACTAATTGATTATTGGGTAAAGTAAATACGGAAGCGCAGGTGAGTCGGTACACTAGGGTGCGCAGGCGCATCGCTTACCTAACGCGGCCGCATTCCTACAGCGACTGCAAGACACGCCACACGTGTCTACTTATTGAGCAATGTAAATACGCATACCCTATAATAATGTTTTGGATTATGTTAATTTGCATAAGTAATTAATTTATTACTTTTAAGTTTTCCCTATAGTAGTAATTAGAAAATAAATGTTTTTCGTTACAAGTGAATCGTTTAAGAGAGATTACAACAAGAAAAACTTTAATAAAACAAACATGTATTTTATAAGTTTCCTTGATATTAAAATAAAAAAAAAATGTATTAAAAGATTTCGAATCAGTCATTTTAGTTATGTTAGCTACATAATTAATTAAATTAAATAATTGAACAAGGAAAATATTTGATTTCCCTATATCATTCATAATGTAGCTAAAAATATATTCTAAAAGATTTTTTCACAGTAACATTCAATTATATCATAAAGTTTTTGTTTGAAATCGGTCGCTTGATTACGTATATTTTTATTACTAGTTACAGATTTAGCTTTTTCATATAAAAGCTAACGTTTTTTCTTGTAGCGAGACGAGGCAAGCAACCAATCGCTTCCAGGCGGAAGTGAAAAGTAACATTCAGTCAAATACTTGTAACTCACTTTGTAAATATAATGAATACTTAGCATATATGCAGAACAGTAGCACAGTGTCTGTTCTAATCAAGATATTAATGTGATTAACATAGATTGTGTAACAATAGTTAAGAATACAACGTTAATTGCTTAACTATTACAAAAATGATTTGTTGGCGTGATAAGTATCGGACAAAACTCTACACAAAGGGGTACACCATGTAAACTCGATAATTACTGACAATAATTCATTAGCAGATAACTGTTAATATATTCCTTTGAGGTATTGATAAGCTTCTGGGTGATATAGTTCGAAGTGTTTTCGTAATGTAAATGAAAACTCCTTATAAATCACATATGATAATTTCGAGTCCATGATGGCTTATTTCTTAATGTGTTTGGACATTGCGTCGAAGTACGTAGATTCGAATCCTTGTAACTGAGTCAGGGTTTCCGGTGACGAAAGTATGAGTCCGCCCAATTAGCCGCCACTCTCAAGATGAAAATCAGTCTTAAAGCAACTGTTAATGTGTTCTGGCAGCTGGATTTAAAATCCAACCGCCTCTGGGTTTAGAGTGTTTATTATCTTAGACCATTTTTGTAGGTGTTGGAGCCACGCTGAAGCTATTATTGGTTTCAGCATGAATGGGTCGGCTTGTTCGGGGTACTACCCCCAGACCCACAAAAACACCAACGTGAAGTAACAGAGCTTGCATTGTTGCGTTTCGTTTGGTCTGTCAGAGCGCTGGAGGTCCACTTCCCTTTTCCTCTTCCTCTCACCATTCTCTTGAAATACAGGTTGGCAACGCAGTTGCGACTCTCTTGGTAGTGCCCATGGACTGTGGTGATCACTTAACATTAGGTGACCCACTTGTCCGTTTGCCTCCTATGATATAAAAAAAACTAACTACATCGTCTTTAACATCAGATGAGATTGATAAGTAGATAATTTTTCAGATTACCGGAAGGTTCTTTTATTGCACATCGACTATACTAAAATATACGTTGCAAAAATACAAATAGTCCACTCGCTGTGTTCATGATATAAACTTGTGAGGTATCCGTATTGTGACCATTGTGTTTTCTTCTCAGAATTGGACACGATTATCTTTGCCTTCAAAACTTTTTACTTAATTAAATAGTTTAATATACGGTATGTGTTATGTTTCACAGAAATACATAAAGTTACAAATCCAATTCACAATGAACGAGTAAACAAAACACCGTAGCGATTTCGATAAAAATATTTAAACCCCTTTAAATTGTGTTTACCGAAAATTAGACAATTGTATGCTTGTTAAAGACGACAAGATATTCCAGCTGAAAACAAAAGGTATGGTCGCATTATATATCCACTAATCCAATATTATGTACGGCTTCGTGTCACGCAAATACTTTATTATTCGCGCAATTTTATACGTTACTGTGACATCCGTATTACATATATAGCTTCTGGTTTTGTTCGATATGTTTGATATAATATTCTCGAATGAAAAGTGTGTTGAAGGAAGGAAACGATGTAAACTGATGCAGTCTTAATATAAGAAGTAATTCGCAGTATAGTAGAACAGAACTAACATAATATAATATGAAATAGCCTGTCTAAGAAAAGAAATTATAAGAACATCTACCACTCATCCGCAAATGGAGATCCTTTTCATTGGAGTACCCTGGATGAGTTAGTGGATTAGGTCACTGATCTTGTTAACAGAACACTAGTCTACACTAGCACTAGGTTTTATTACGGTTTTCTACACTCTATTATTGATTTTATAATAATTTTTCTCGCAGTTACGCTCAGAACGATTTGTAAATTGCGAGATTCAAACATTTTTATTCATAGTTGACAGCATTTGTGTTCACTTAAAGTGCGTTTAGGTAAATTAGTGGACAGATACATTCCATTGAATGCACAAAACTAATAAAGAAAAAGTCTTCTGCTAACATATATGTAATAAAAATATACGGAACAGTTTAAATATCATCAGGTCGTGGTGATTTTGCTAACTATTTATATAGATATATGAGGGGTATAGAATCAAATGCAGCTAAGAGCGTAACCGAGATTTAAGCTGCCTTTGATGTTTGCAGCCGATTTTAAGATGACTTTGATCCCAATAGAGATTTTTAGACTGATTTTTGTATTACTGTGAGCTGGTTTTGATGTAAAATTATAAGTTAAGGTTGTAGACAATTGACAGACGTTTATTTTTGCATTCACAGTTCATATTTAAAAAAACATGCAACTAGCTGCATTTGATTCTATACCCCTCATATCTAAAACTAACGATTCTACTCATAGATTAAGGACAGGCTATCCAGGTAGTACTTTTTTATGCGGTTGGAGATAAATGAAAATGCTGGCCACTTGATGGTAAGTAATGCCCGTGGAAACCAGCGACACGACAAGCATCATGGATTAGTTACCGGCCTTTAAGATAAGAGTAGGCTCGTTTCTCTAAGGTTTATAAATTATATTGGTCTGGAAATGCCACTGCTGGGAGTTCATGTCAAAGAACTGACGTACGTGGGCAAAGTGCTCACGAAAACCGCACAATAAGTAACCTCAAAAGTTCTAGATGACATCGATGGGATTTTAATTCGGGGCGAGTCGTTTGGTAATGGAACTTAGTAGCAGATATTTCTTATGATATTTACTGTATTATATCTACACAGTACAATTAGAATAGACGTGTATACTAAAATGTATCTACACATTATATAGAATAGAAGTATATACTAAGAATGATGTTAATTCGAGAAGAAAAACTCTTTAAATACCAAGAATCGAGGAAACCTTAAAACTAAGTCTTAGTCTACAACCACGAAGATCTCCCCTCCCATGCATCTTTGTTATATATTTGACAATTTCGTATTATTTTCGAATGTAATCCGGTGAAGCTATGTAATCCGGTGAAGCTGTAAATGCTTTGCAAGGCCAATAGCGTAGTCATTTCGAAAAAAAAAAAATCGACTGTGCTAAGATACGTTTGATTAAATAACAACCACCACATACGTAGGCAAGAAATTTATATTAGAGATTCGTTGTAATAAGCTAGCGTAGTTCCGTTATAGGTACTGTCAGGGCATTGACAGGGAACAATATAAATCATGACATAGACCAATGACGCTGATTGACATTCAAATGGGGCACACATTAACGACAACAAATAGGTACCGATCAGAATTAAAAAAAAATCTAGTTATCAATATGTTATAATAAGTTTTAGTATTTGTCATTTAATCTTTATTTTTGGCAATCAATCTTTCCGATTATTACTGCCATTATCACGTAGTCAATAATATCACAAGCTTCGTGTGATCATTCCAATATTAAGCAACGTGTGAATCCATATTCTAACAAGATGGTGAATCCCTTGCTAGAACCTTCCAGGGAGTTTTTGTGGCATCTCAGAATATCATGCTCCGTGTTATTATTTTCCATTCACTTCACTTATGCATAATAAACTAACTATATTACGTAAAACACCACCAAATTTACACAATATATAGTCAAATAACACAAGATTATGAATAAAATATAAAATCCACTACATGACAGACTAAAATCCCGCCAAAAACTCCTATTTGTCATTTACTAATCAGCTACAGATAGGGTTGTCAACTATTTCAAGTTAATCAACCTAGAACGTTCACAAGAAGCGTTAAAGAATTAATGCTGAATATAAAGACGGCTACTGTTAGCATTATTATGTTTTTTATATCATAGGAGGGAAACGAACAGGCGTGTCACCTGATGTAAGTGATCACCACCGTCCATAGACACTAGCAACACCAGGAGAGTCGCAAGTGCGTTACCAGCCTGTGTTTGGGCGGAATGGTGAGAAGGGGGAGACGGAGAGGAGAGGAGCGGGGTGAGGAAGTGGGTCTCCAACGCACTCACTAACCGAACGTAACGCAACAATGCAAGCACAGTGCTTCACGTCGGTATTCTGTGAGAGGGTGGTACTACCCCGAAATGATTATATTTATCGCGTTAAATTCGGCAAACGTAATTAACACCTATAATGTTCTTTTAAGGTACTAACACTTATTCGGAAAACCCAAACCCCAGTCATCGAGAGGAGACAGCAAGAAACTTATAGGATTTTTTTTTTATTGAAGCACGACAAAGTGACTGCACTATGCCTGATGGTAAGCATAGTACAATCCAAAAACAGTGGTGACCACCGAGAGACAGCATCCATCGTCGGTCACCGCTGTCATGCCGGCCATAATGATGAAAGTCACCCGGTACTGGATATGCACAGGCTGATCCCGAAACGCAACGCGCAAAAGCGAGTCACTATGACGGGCTTTTTCACCATATACATGGTGGTTGCGACCCAGTCGGGCTGTAAAACCCTACCACCCCGCTCTCGCCATTGTCTCGTTCGTTGATCAGCAGGGTGCACCACGTGCAGGTGAGGTTGGCTTGGGTGTCTCAAGTCTTAAGATGTTACTCGACACCCCTTACACCCCAAAAATATTTTTACTTTTATTTACATTTAAATTTAAAAATTATAATTAGTCGTTTACAAATTCTGGTTGAAAGAAATTTTTGCGAACATTAATTGCATCAATCTATCAAATCTAGGACGTATTCGACTTATTTTATGATTCATAGAATGGCGAGTTCAAATAAATCCACTATACTAAATATATTTCTCACTATAACAGTATTCAAGATCCCATAATCTGCTTAAGACGGATCCGGCTACATTTCGTACTCTATCGTATCGCTTCGATCTAATAATATTTAGATTTAAATACATTTGGATTCAAATCCGCGGCTTCCGACAACAAAGTCTGCATTCGTTTCAGTCCGTTCTCATTATCGTACTAGAAATATATATCTAGCTTATTTAGCTTTTATTTAGTTTGCAATGTTTGTTTATTTATGTCAAATCTTGCAAGGTAGTTTAGAACTATTTCAGACTGAGAAATTCACAGTTTTATGTTTTCCCACATACAGTAGTACTACAAGAACATTTTTCTGGTTCAGGTTACCTCACGATGTTTTTCTTCAGCGTATGCCGATGGTGGTACCAATTTAAATTAGTAAATGTACGCGAGTTTCGAAAATAATCGTTGGCACATGCTGGAGTCCGAATCTGCGGACATCGGTATGATATTCCACCGGTAAAACCACTAGACTGCAATGACTTCCTGTGTCATAATGATAAATCATAATAATTAATATCAGGGTGCCATTAAAGGCTGCGCCCACAGCGAGCACGCTCCAAGATTTCTTCCGCATTTTCCATCAGCTCTCAAATTAATTCATGAATGGTTTGCATATGCATGGCTCTCGCTTGACGGGGCCTTCGTAAGTTTAAACTAGGGTAACCATAATTGTTCACTTTGTGTGAACAAAGTGAACACTAACGTAATTAGACAAAGAACCAAAGTAACTGATGCTCTCACGCAGGCACTTACACTAAAATAGAAGTGGGCTGGGCACATCGCACGCTACTCTGATAAAAGATGGACAATAGAAAGTGTAAGATGGAAAGGTCCACAAGGAAAAAGGAATGTTGGCAGACCAATAAGACGGTGGACTGATGATATTACACGGGTGACACAATCCGATTGGATCAGCATAGCCAAAGACAAAGTTCTTTGGAAGAAGATGGAGGAGGCTTTTACCCAAACATATTTCAAATGAAAAAGATTTAATATAAAGTACTAAAACTAATTTTAAGCAAATATACTAACAATTTTATTATTGTTTTTTTTTTAATATGGAATAAATGGCTTTATTATTATTATTAAACCATAATTACAAGTGTATTCCGAGTGTCCGCGGAACGTAGTTGATATAAAAAATCATTCGAGATTTAAGAATAGAAATACGAGTATTTTAATAAATCATACAATGAATGTCTTGTACAGATAGTTTAAAATATACACAAGTATCACCCTGTATATTAAAAATATACAGTTATATGCAGATCAAACAGCTACTTACATATATTTCATATATTTGCAGCGCAAAAATAAGATATGTAAAAATTGTTAACATTACACAGCTGATTGTTAACATGCTAAATCTGGAGACGATTAGTACACCCAAGTACAGCAGCCGGAACATACCAACGAGTGATTAGCGACAAATTTTCAACTTGAAGCTCGAAACTAGCCAGGTGGACTTAGAGAAAGCCTTACGTCTATGTAAAAAGCCCTAACTCTATTTAATGCCATCATTTAGCCAAAAGCATATTTTGATGGAGTTATTTACGATTACTTAAATGTTTATTATGGCCACTGCCACTTCAGTCCTATATACAAGGCAAGTTATTAGATATCCTTTTGTTTTAGTTACATAATTTAGTCTGTTAGTACTTGTAAGAATTTATTCATTAATATTTAGTTTTTAAAGAAGCTGCCGATTTTCTATTCAATAAATAAATACATCAAATCTTGCCACCGTTATGTTGAAATTTATTACAATAATAAATATAGTTCTTACCAATATATAATCATGGTCACCCTATCTGTAAATTAAGGTAGGCGTCGCAACATTTGTCTTTAAGCGCGGTGTATAGAACAACCTATTATGAATTCTATACACGTATTAATTGAATATTAACAAAACATAACAATAAATAGTTATGGGATCCGTTCGATATATGTAAGAACAAAGTTCCCGTTAACTTAAAACTTTGATACATCGCTGTCATTGGTTAGATAATCGTTTTGTGAGTCTTTTTAACCAATCAAAAGCCATAATTTGAATAAGTAGAAGAACAGTCGACAAAACGACGGATTGTTTTTTGAATGTCGTATGTATGTCTCTGTGTGTGTTTGTCGATTTCTTTAGCAAGTTCTTTAGACTAAACAGCTTGGAGATTTTAATATATGAAGTATTGTTAAAATCATCCTAATTATGTGAGTGAGATAGGCTATATAATACTTAAGTATGACGTTTACGAATCAAAGAAGATTTTTGGCGTCGCATTTCATTTATTAATAATTCCACTTCTTATAACTATAATTTTCATACTTTAAAAATACGTTCCTACGAACTATTACTGAAGACATTGTTATTCTGCTGTTGATTCTCACCCGATTAGGCCTCCCACGGCAGCGGCTCAAGCCTAGGTTCAATCCCTCGGTAGGGAGCCCTTGAGTGCGTTGCTTGCGCGATACGGCGACATCACTGCTAGAACACTACACGATCACCCCCACACACGTGCACGCCCTACACGCTTACACATGAAAGTGGAAGGGTTTACTTTTTTCCCTTATCGAACTGAAAATACTCTCAATTTTCCGATAATAAATATATGGAGGAGTTGTTGAGGCGTGTATGCTTGGTACACATATACGTTTCAACAACTCATACACATATGAATAGTTAGCTAGGTTAGCTAAGATAGGTTGCGATTTTGCATGCAACAGGCAACAGCCAAGCCGAGGTGTGCCGTGCACCCTTGAGCTGGTTGCCATAATAAAATCGGCTGAGTGCCTTAAGCGCTCGCCTTAGTAGTCCGGTGAAGCTGTTAAGACCTTGCTGGGTCAATAGCGTAGACATTTCGAAAAAAAAAAAACTGTTGAATCTCTGTTTTCCGCTATTATTATTAATAATGCTAATTGTCGATCGGTGTTATAGTATCGTGTGAATAAGCATTATGCAACAACATAAGTGTGATACGAATAACGCTTCACATTTCTCGCAATCAAAGTCACGATACCGTTATTTAATATTCGTTCTATTAACACTTTATTATTATAAATTGCAGTACTAAACCTCAAATTACCTTAAAGCAGAATAACTGAGAACAGTTTGTAACGACAACATGTTAAATAAGACAATAACATTATCCATTCCAAGTAATACTATAAATACGAATGTGAGATGTTTGTTACACTTTCAATGAAATCAACAAGAAATTTTGTATGTGTTCTCAGGGATACACAAAAATAACTTAAATCCCAGAAGATAGATCAAATCTACATTAATGCAAGCGAAGTCGCGGGTAAACACTACTTATGTAGCCGTCATTATCATCTATAGTAAGAAGTATACGGTTGGTATTATGTTTATTTTTTAAAACATAATTTGTTTTTTAATGAACCTTATTTGCGTTCAGCATCCTCGCGATCACGCTGGGAAGTGAACATAAGTTCCAAGTATTTCTACCATTTACACGAAGTAGAATTAAATAAACGCAGTTCAAGTAATTCTGTTAGGTTTTATAAATAAAACTCCTAAACATATTACCGATATGCCGGATAATCGATTCAAATAGGATGCTAAGCCGGTTATACTGTCTAGAGGTTATTATTACAACGTAGATCATTATCTAAATGAGGGTGGTGTCGGGATACCTTTTTTTTATGTGTAAATGCAGTATAATCATTGCAAACTTAAACATTATGGGAACAAAATAGTTGTTGAACTCAAACCTCTCATGAGCAAGTTTTGAAATTATGATCCGCAAACTTTTTGTGTCATAAAAAGTGATGGGACTAAACACAGTGTCGAGTGGGAAGTAGTATCTCTGTGTTCTTCTCGCCTTTTTTGTTTCTCGTTGTCCGTCTGCTGCGTTAAGCCGGCGTGGAGTTCACTGAACACAATATATGCTTTCAAAAGTGATTGATGAATTGTAAAAATCTATCCGTGTAATACAAAAGTTTCACTTATATCGTGTGTCTTTATGACACAGCCCGTTATTTTAGATAAGTTATACCTGAACATTATCTGTATACCGTATATAATAGTCTTCATTATAATTATAGATTATTTAGCACACAATAATACAATCTGGTTTCATAAAATAGTAACAAAACGTCAATAAAACCGGCGCGGTCGTTAATCGAAAGACTTTCGTTTGAGAAATATACGTTTACGACTTCCCTAGTATTTTAAGGCGCGACTAGAATTGCAAATATTCAGGTCCGTTCACAGGGAACGATGCGTGAATAAGTTTTACCGTCTCGCGTGTTGTCACTTCAATGGGCAGAGTTAAGTATGAGAATTCCTAAACGGAATACAGGTTCAATTGAGGTGTTTCTACCCTGCTACTGACTGTCCTAATACTCTAGATATTCGTGAATAAAATGTTTCATTATTTGAATAATTTTATTTGCTACACAACATTATTTTGCAGTGCATCCTAAACAATCTATACGTGTAAACAAAATAATAAAGATATCGCATAAATCAGCAAAAATATAACGAAAACAGACACGTAAGGTTGAGAACAACCGGATGTGTCATAAAGACACACATTAGAAGTGAAATTTGTGTATTTTATTTTTGGGGTGTATGGGGTGTCGAGTAACATCTTAAAACTTGAGACACCCAAACCAACCTCACCTGCACGTGGTGCACCCTGCTGAGTAACGAACGAGGCAATGGCGATAGCGGAGTGGTAAGGTTTTACAGCCCGACTGGGTCGCAACCACCATGCATATGGCGAAAAAGCCCGTCATAGTGACTCGCTTCTGCGCGTCGCGTTTCGGAATCAGCCTGTGCATATCCAGTACCGGATGACTTTCGTCATTATGGCCGGCATGACAGCGGCGAGCAGCGATGGATAATCTGCCTTTCGGTGGTCACCCTGTTTTTGGATTGTACTATGCTCACCATCAGACATAGTGCAGTCACTTTGTCGTGCATCAATTAAAAAAAAAGTATTACAAAAATATTTAAAAAAAAAATACAACAAAAAGCGAAAGTTATGCGGTATTTTTAGGGGGTTAAGAACTGACTGCATCCGACGTTACTTAACTTCGGTGATCGGACGAGAATCGGTGTCTTCAACACTCTACCCGTCACTCTACTCATCACACAAAAAGGATACCGACCAGAATATCAAAGCCCCCCATAAAAAAATTACTTCAAAAATTGTTTACAAAGAAACGAAGGCAGAAGAAGCCGCGGTCGGCTGATTGTGATCCTTGTTCTGGTTAGAATTTGAGTGCCCTTTACGCTAGCATAAAACTCGATGCAACTGGTGAATCCCTTCCAGCAAACAGTTCGTTCGTGAAAAAAATGTTAACTTTTTTTATGTTTGTATGTAATGTTAAATTTATTTTTGTTTGAATTCCAAAAAAGGAACCGAACTTTCTTTAAGAGAATATTGATTGACACGTGACATTTTGCAACGTTAAATATACTTTATTTTTCATAAAATTCCTGGAACAGAATAATGTATCATCAAATATTATGAAACGAAGTTCTCTGCCACGTTTGTCTGTCTGTCTGTTCGCGATAAACGCAAAACCCTGATCCTAATTCACTAGGAAGGTTTAGGTACATCATTTGTCAAGTTTTTTTATTATCAGGGCAGGACAACGTCCACCGGGCCCGCTAGTTTTATATAAATAAGATTTGGGGTTAGTGGGGTGTAAAAAATTATAAATGACGTAAAAAAATATCAAGCAACTATGTTTTAAAAAATCAATCAAGATTATTGCCCTTTTTTTCCGATTGTAATTTTTTCATTCACAAGTGCCTTAAGGGCTTAAATTGTATAACACCAATTATAATTTTGCTTATAGTAATAATGAATGAATGAAGCTTATCTATACTAATATTATAATAAAGAGGTAAAGTTTGTGACGTTGTGACGTTGTAGGGGGTAATCTCAGGAACCACTGGTCCGATTGTAATAATTCTTTCAGTGTTATATAGCTCATTTATCGAGAATGGTTATATACTACATATCATCACGCTAAGACCAATAGGAGCGGAGCACAGATGAAAAATGTTTCAAAATCGGAATGATTTTTCCTTTTGAGAACTGCTGCGTGTTAGTATTAGTGTATCTATTCCACGCGAACGAAGTCGCGAGCAGGGGCTAGTAGAATATATTCGTAAACTGGCGATTTTAATATCACTCGGTGTTTTCCCACATAAAAAGGTTAATAAATAAAATAGAGTTGGTATTGCTAACAACAGAATTTTAATCACATTGCCTACGCAAACAGTAACATAATGTATACATATTTATTCTCATTCGTAAAATACATTAATATATCACTAGTAACATGTGAAAAGTGTTAATAAATTTAACTTTCTAAGCGGGATAGGTAATGCACGTATTCACCGACGCGAAATATCAAGTAACGAGTCAATTACCAGTAGCGTTGCTTCGCATCGTGTTATCTCAATACAACCCCATATGGTATTTGGACAGGTTTAAATTTGTATCTGTTACTGTTAAGTTATAAAGTATGACTTTTAGCAACGTTATCGTTTTTTTTAAGTGAAAGGTTATTTAGGCGCGTTTAGCGGCGTTTTTGGCAGGACATAAACTTATACTTTCGCGACACCGACGTGCTAGTAAGCATGACCGACAGTATTACGCTTGCGCGGCTTGCGTTAGATTAGCGACACGTAGTATACCGGCCTGTGCGTATCAAATATTGATATTTTATATTAAGATTGTGCAGCCTATCATATGATTGCTTATATAATAAACTGTACTTTTTTTTCGAACCGATTACGCTATTTACCTAGCAAGGTTTTAACAGCTGCATCGGACTACAGCAAATGATATATAATTATCCTTGGAAGTACCAATATATGTAAAAAGCAGACTACAGTTAATAATTTCAATATACAAATTATAAAATTTTAATAATTCACAGTATAGACTAATTTTAAAAAACAAAAGAGAACACAGTTATTTAATTGTTTTGAGTTTTTACTTTTGGCGACAGTCCTTATTATTGCCAGAACTTTTCTCTATTGACAAAAACGCTGATGTCTTAGCGGCGTAGCTGTATGTTCTATGAGCTCAAATTTTGATAAGAGAAAACATCGTAACGAAGCTTGTACTACGTTTTTTTATGTCATAAGAGGCAAACGAACATGCGAGTCACCTGATGTTAAGTGATCACCGCCGTACATTTTTTTTCCAAGTACCTATAAATATGCTGCAGTAGTTGCACTTTACATTTCTTTTCTAAGGTTGACATGTAATCGTATTAACAGTAGTCTGATTGTAAAACCTATAAACTAGAAAAAAGGGTAATTTCATAGGGTCCAAAAAAAACATTGCTATTTTATATATCATAAACTAGCGGGCCCGACGGACGTTGTCTCGCCCTCACGGTAAAAAAACCTAGAGTCAGACCACAGTGCAACCTGCCGGGTCCGATAATGAATTTGAGCCATTCTTGAATCTACTGGAGCACAAATAAATATCGCCTAACTTTTTCATACATTTCCAACATTTATCGTTATATTTCAGTCAGTTTACACGAAACCTAGACAAGTTATATATCTAAACCCATCTAATGAATAACTTTACCTACTGGAGAAAATTTTTTCAGTAGTTTTTTAGTTTATCGCAAGCAAAGAGACGTGGTAGAGAGCTTTGTTTTATAATATACAGTAATTCATGTCACAATTTATGAAATTAGACTCTTCGTAATAATAACCATTTTAAACATTTGCATGCACATATCAAGTAAGTAGACTGACTCGAAATTCGTCAAGAATTTAGACATTTACTTACACGTGGACAACGAAATACCTGTTGATAGTGTGTTTCAGTCGATAATATATGTCGATAAAGTATCGAAAACTTCGATTATATTTTATTTCTTTTATATACATACGTACATTCGTGATACTTGATACTAACTAACTTATCTCTACCGGGTAAATAGGGTAACCCAGACGAAATGAAAAATAGGCGACTTTCTAGTATAAGTTACTCACGTGTTCGTCCAACGAATACGTCAATTCTCCATCGTCGTACAAAACGAACCATCTCCGCTGCCATCTCTGAAACAAAGAAAAATTTAAATAAATAAAATGACAGAAGCGATCATAACGATCATTTTGAAGTGAAACTTTTTTCTATCGGCCCAAATTTTTTCGCCCATCTATCGCATGTCTCATTACAGCAGGCGCGCGGCCGTGAAGGGAACGACGATCGGCAAAGTAGCGAAATCCTATATTTGTATCAATTGAATGATTGTATTTATTATGTACTAGCTGAGCCCGCGACTTCATTCTCGTGGAAACCTATATAAAAGAGTAATTAATAATATCACCTGGATGTATTAAGTCCATTTACTTATCTACTTGTCTCTCGTACTTCTTCTGTTTTATTATTGGCAACCATTTTTCTAGTAGACTATTATTGCCATTGTCAAGTGAGAAACGATATTACAAGTCCCTTGATATAATTACAATGAACTAACAAGATAGTGGCCGTCTTTTTAGAACTTTCCAGAGAATTCTTGTGTCAAGTCAGAATCTATACCCCGTGGTATTATTTTCGATCCACTTCACTTATACACAATAACCAAACTATATTATGTAAACCACCACCAACATTACACAATATAGAGCCAAATAACAAAAGATTATGGATAAAATATAAAGACCACTACACGGCATTCCAAGATCTCGCCAAAAACTCGTCTCTCGTACTTATTCATATCATTCTCATTTCAAGAACTTTTGATAGAGTAGACCAATTGTAATGAAATAAGGCCTAAATATAACTCGCGGATATGCTTTATGATTTTCTTGGTGATGTTCTATTGTGAACGCTGTACTTTAGCAGCGATGCGTGTTTGAATAGACAGACAGACATTTCTGAAAAAGACTGAAACGTATTTTATTACTTATTCCTAGACACCTTCACGAAATTCGAAAAACTATAGGCATGTTAAATTTATATTCTTACGATATGTCTAGATACAATATTTCATATTCTAATACGAAGATTGAAATTAAAATGTATAGTTGGATATCTTCTCTACTATTGATTTCCCATTATAATTCCGTTCTGATTATTAAGTTAAGATTTAAAACTTGATTTTGATATTCTAAATAAAAAAAACAGTAAAATTCCTATCATCCGAAAAAAAGGTTAATGCCTGCAACTTGGACTGATTTGTATCTTCCTAAATGATAATACGATACGTTACCATAATATAACCTTAACGCGGTTTATGTAATATGCGACGTGACTAGAAAGGTGCTGAGTATTATGGTGGGCGGATATAGGAGTAAAGGAAGACCGAAAAAGGTGTGGATGGATTGTGTGAAAAATGACATGTGCGTAAAAGGTGTGAATACTGAGATGACATTTGACAGGAGAGAGTGGAAAAAGAGAACATGTTGTGCCGACCCTACTTAGGTGGGATAAGGGTAATGATGATGATGCGACGAATACGTATACCAATACCTGATGATGTGATGATCATTTATTAAACTAAAATATAAAATAAACTTCAATGGAATGTTTAAGGAGTTTTCAAATTAATTTGAATTATACGGATATAATTTGTAACGTGCTCAATTTCATATCGATCAAACACTAACAGCGACCTACAATTAATACCATTCCAATTAACCTATTAGAGTTTAGTTCGTATTGTTTGGCTCGCTTAGCGTTTGTTGTTAACTCAGATCAAATGATACAACTTGTTCAGAACAACGTAATCTGTTGAGTTAATACTGTATTTTGTTTTTGATTTTTAATGAAGGAGTTACACAAATATACGAAACAACCTACTCATACGTGTATCTTTGCGAAATAAGACTCATATGTATTCTATTAATTTAATATGCAGTAAGCAAACTAAAGTGTCTTTTGTTTGTACGTACTTATTTTGTAAAGAGCAGAATTAATTTTGATAGGATTTTTACTAACAGAGAGAACTTTTTAGAGTACTGTGTAGGATAAATATCATTAAACTTTCCTGTTGGGGCTAAGCAGTAATAATAGAATTGAAAAGAGATATGTTAAATCGTTAAAAAACTTTCTGAAGTCAAGTTGTAATGACTAAGTACAATAAAAAACCATAAATAAAAATTACAATTAATCTAGAGGAGACACAGAGTTATTTTTTTTACAAATCTGGAAGACTAAGGCTACTATTAATACTAGGTAGTCTAGATAAAATACACACGATAACTCCTTCACTAACCTAACTAGTACCCCTACCCCCTGATATATGATAGGTCGTAACACAAGACTAAGACTATTTATTAATACTAGTCTATCTAAAAAAGATAAGATACACATGATACCTCCTAACTAGTAACATTACCCGCTGATATACGATAGGTTGTAACACCCCAGCAATCCCTTATCTATAACTCATAAGGGAGCAATGAGTGCAACAGAATCTTCACGCGATACAGTGACACAAAACCTTACATCACTGTTACATCACACACATCACCTATACATACATGCACGCCTACGTGCTTACACGCTATTTTTTTTTTTCAGAGAAATAAACGACAAAGAGTTCTACCCTTATTTTTCGTTTTCCTATCCTATATAGTTTAGAGGAATTTTACCGACACAAAATACATATAGGAGTTCCTGAGGCATGTATTCTTGGTACACATGCATGTTTTAATAACTCACATACGTATATCTAGATAGCTTATCTCAGGTTAGCTCAGATAGGTCGCGATTTTTGCACAAAACAGGTGACAGCCCAAGCCGAGCTATGCCATGCACCCTTGAGTTAGTCGCCCAAGCATCCCAAATCGGCTGAGGTTCTTCAGCGCTCGCCTCGGTAGTTCGGTGAAGCTGTGACCCTTCCAAGTCAACAGCGTTGTCATTTCGAAAAAAAAGCAACAGAATCTAGATCAGACACCCTTACGACCTATAATTTTCTGAAGACTTACTCCTATCCCTAAAAGCGGTTAAATAATACTGATAAACACAATACTCATTCCATATATATTTTTTTAATGTTACGTCGAATCATCGTACAAACAAAGCAATAGTAACAAAAGCGAAATCTAAATTCCGAAACAATGATTTGCTTTTGCACCTCTGACTTTTGCAACTTACACAAGCAAATGTCACGCGTTATCGGACCAGCATCAATATAATTAGAGCTTTAGTACAAACTAGTGTCGGCGCACCTAGCAACATCCATTTTATATATGAATGAATTAAATTTGCTATCGTTTTTCGATCCGTGATTACTGGCACGCCACGTATTCCAATTTTCAACACAGTAGTAACCAAGCCCGATATTTGAGCGATGTTGGGTAAGGAATACTCAAACCTGTGTAGATTATACAGATTATCATGGGTTATAGTCATTTTGCATTCGTTTCATTGAGATATTGCTAATTGTCTATATCAATATTATAAACAAGAAAGTTTGTGGGAACGGATTGATATCTGTTAATCTATCACGTAAAAACCACTGAATGGATTTTAATGAAATTTTTCATTAATGCGGCTTATACATCAGAAAAATATAGGGTATAGTTCATAAAGATATAAATAAAATTGGCCACAATATATCGACCAGTTTGTAGGAATAAACTCTACCATGCTGCTTACCACTATAAGCCTTTACGGTTATACGGATATAATTGAAGTTGCCATAAATGTATTACATTAATTATTTTATATTATTTACATTTTACAAATGATAAGACATAAAAATATGCATATGTCATAGAGATAATAGAACGGTGGTGAGGTGTTATAACACTCTTTCCTTAAATGACGAAAATAGCAAAGACAATTTCAGCGTCCGAATTACATTTAGAGTTTCTTTAGTCCTTTGAAAAATTATACCGACTTTAATAAAATTAGGACAAAAGTTGTGATGATAGTAAAACAATTGTACTCAGAGTAAGTTAATCCACTTCCTAAACAGATTCAAGTTACATGTAACAATACTATACAGGGTGGGATTTTTTAATACCACCTGGAGGGAGAGTACTCTAAATAATAGAGATAGCAAATTTAACATCAAAGAAACATTTCTTTATTTTTGAAAGGAAATAAAACTGTATTCAAAGATTTTCGAAAATTCTCTTATAAAACACCAACATTACACCCTGTAATTTTATTGCATCGATCGTTAGGGTCTATCACAAGGATAAAATCTCTCTAACATACTTGGCAAATTTAATTAAAGAAAAATCATGAAATCTTAACTTATAAATTCTGGTAATTATGGTAACTTTAAATTAGAAAGATTAGTAAAAATAATTAAAAATGCTTCATTCTTAAGCTATACGTAATACAGTACAAACAGTAAGATAGTCACACACAAAAATATGCAGTTAAAACAACTCCCGGTGCGATCAGGCAAAAATTACTTAATCTTGCAAATGTCAAATTTCACAATAAGAAACATATATAAAAAAAAATAATAATCATAATCGGTAACGTTAGGAAGGCATCAAATTATTTGACCCCGTGAGAACAACACCGACTGTTTAATTGTGTCGATTACCAAGCGATTAGAACGCAGCCGATTGGCGTTTCGTATCTATATAGTTTCGCAACACGTACTTGTTCTGTGATCGTGTGAATTATTTTAAACGTATCCTAACTATTAATAAAAAATCGAATAAATCTTTTCATATTAACATTTTAAATTACAATAAACTATATTGAAAATATTATCTACTAATCTATAAGTT
Source organism: Antheraea mylitta (assembly GCA_014332785.1). Classification (NCBI taxonomy): domain Eukaryota; kingdom Metazoa; phylum Arthropoda; class Insecta; order Lepidoptera; family Saturniidae; genus Antheraea; species Antheraea mylitta. Next base: position 2,539,986 of record JACEII010000003.1, read on the forward strand.
TATGTTTAAATTAAAATCTGATATACACATAACATATATTAAATTACAATAAGTGACTGCGACTTCTTTCTTGATTTCTGGATTCATGGGAACCGCGCATTTCTTCATTGGATTAATTTTGTACAGTCTTTTATTTTTTATTATGATTTACTTCTTATCACTTAATATAAAATTAATAATTAATCTTTTAACTGTAAATAAAAACTTTTAAGTTAAATAAAAAGTATAAATTATCTTATACGGAAGTTCCATAAACTCGTTCCTACATTATTTTTAATGGGAGATAAACAATTTAAAAATCTCGGAGAAAAAGAAAACGAAAGTCACTTCAAACCAGTTCCCATCACGAGTGAAGTCGATTGGCGAAGATAGTCTAAAACATTTATATAACGCTAACCGATTTAAAGAAGGAACTACCTCTTCACGCTTATTACAACGTAATCACTCATGCCGGTCTCCGCATTTTAACCTGTTGAAAGAGTTATAAAGTGTTTGAAGAATTGCTCTGCTTTGTATTTGTATGAATCTATTTTAAATTTAATTCGTAAACGTTACATGATCGCGTACTCGGTGAAGTGAAAAAATGTATTGTTTATGGTATTTTTGGGTTGCCATATGTAACGGTTCCTCCCGATTTTCGGGGATATTATTTGTGACATTCAGTCCTCAACAACCTTTTTGAGCGCTCTGAATAAACACAAACAAGAAATTAGTCAAGGTAAAAATATAGGAATCTAAAATTGGCATTTATTTATCTTTCAGTTGTCTCAATGTTATAAATATAAAATAACATAAAGCAAGAGAAAATAATACAACAGATATTATACACGTTAAATGTATAAAAGATGATGGAGGAAAAATTTTGATGAATGATGAGTACATAAAGAATCGCTGGAAGAAATATTTTGAAAGACTGATGAATGAAGAAAATGACAGGACTGGAGAGTTAGAGACCGTACCATCAAATTTAGGCGTTGTACAAGAAATAACTGAGGATGAAGTAAGAAGAGCTGTGAATGGTATGAAAAACGGAAAAGCCGTTGGGCCAGATGGCATACCTATTGAAGTATGGAAGTTTTTAAAAGTAGATGGATGGGTGTGGCTGACGTTATTTTTTAATAAGATGTTACTAGAGGAAGCGATCCCACATGAATGGTGTCATAGTGCCTATTTTTAAGAATAAGGGTGATGTGCAGGACTGTAACTATTATCGAGGAATAAAGCTCATGTCACACAGTATGAAGGTTTGGGAAAGAGTGATAGCGAGACGAATAGGAGATGAGACTGAAGTGACTCAAAATCAATTTGGGTTTATGCCTGGACGTGCGACAACAGATGCCATTTTCGCACTTCGGCAACTGTGCGAAAAATACAGACGAGTACATAAGAATTTCCATATGGTATTTGTTGATCTGGAGAAAGCATATGATCGAGTACCCCGTGATGTTCTGTGGTGGACTTTGAAAAAGAAAAGAGTGCCTGGGAAGTATGTACAACTTATTCTATGTACAGTCATGCCAAAACACACGTTAGGTCAGCGGCTGGAGTTACCGATAATTTCTGTTAGAGCTATATATGTAAACACAAAGCTATAAATAAATTAGGTCAAGAATAATGATCGTTTGTAGCATACTCTGCTGTTTTGTATATCTGGGTCTCTAACAATGTATTGTCATTAATGTCACTAATGTCAATGTCACTTTTATATTTGTCCTTCCGGTTTTTACTGTGTCACTGAATTGTACTCTCTCTGTTCGTTGAATTATATCTCTTTGAATCCAACGGAATATTTATTTTTAACCTATAAATCTATCAGGTTATGGGCCCAGGAATTGTAATCTACACGATAACCGTAAAATTTTTACAAAATAAACTATAACGTGTACGTGTGGATACAAAATGGCAGGAGATGCTTCAACATTGCACACCATTGAGAAACTTAAAGGCATGGATAATTATTCAACGTGGAAATTTTGCATGAAAATGATTTTAATCCATGAAGACCTGTGGGATATTATTGATGGTGAGCAGAAAGGAACATTGAGTGATTCAGATATTAAAAAAACGCAGAAGGCGCTTGCGAGAATTTGTTTGTCAATACAACCAAGTGCATTTACTCATGTCAGGAACGCAAAGGATGCACGTGAGGCGTGGAACAATCTGAGCAAAGCCTATGAGGATAAAGGGCTCTGCCGAAGACTAAGCTTATTGAGACAATTGTTCAGTACAAAATTGACAGAACATGGTAGCATGGAGAGCTACCTTGGCAAGCTGCAGGAGTTGTCACAGCAACTGATTGATATAAATTCATCTCTTGATGATGAGTTTTTGGCTGTCATCATGCTCAGTGGGTTACCAAGTGATTATGATCCACTCATTATGGCGCTTGAGAATTCAAATCTAAAGTTGTCTAGTGACATAGTCAAAGGTAAATTATTACATGAATATGACCGCAGGAATAAAACTGAAGATACCATGGCATTCACAACAACTAGAAAAACACCTAGATGCTTTAAGTGCAAGAAGACTGGACATTTTATTAAAGACTGCCCGAGGAATAGTAATAAGAAGCCAGAAAAAGACAAACAGTCTTATAGAGTTAGACCACCCAAGGATTCAGCTAACTCTCTCCTTACGGCACTCTCCGTCAGCTTCCAGAGCGGTGTATGGTATGTCGATAGTGGTGCATCAAACCATATGTGTAATAACCGAGAATTATTTTGTGATTTTCATGAAGCAAACCCGTCACAAGTGAGTGTTGCAAATGGTGAAAAATTACAAACAGCAGGACAAGGTAATGTGTGTGTCAAACTAAAAGACAGTGTGAAAACAATCAAAGATGTTTATTATGTACCTAGTCTTTCAGCGAATTTACTTTCTGTAAGTTGTTTAGTGAAGAAAGGTTATAAAGTAACTTTTAGTAAACAGAAATGTATTATATCTTATGAGAATGAAGTCTTGGCAACTGCCACTCTTAGGGATGGTATATATAAACTTAATGCCATTAATCAGCCTTTGTGTGTGGGGGTAGGCAATACTAATTTTGCTTCTTACAGTACAGTTACCAAAGAAAAGCTGTCTAGCGATAAGACTTTAATGACTTCTTCGTCGAGCTCATCAAAAGGTATAGTAAAAGAGGAGTCACAGGAAATATGGCATCGTCGACTTGGCCACTTGAACTCCAGGAGTATGGCGCTGATGAATAAAGGAATGGTCACAGGTATTAAATATAATTCCAATACATTTAATCCGTGTGTAGCCTGCATTGAAGGTAAGCAGACTCGTGCTCCCTTTCCTAAAAAGTCATATACAAGAGCGACAGAGTTATTAGGATTGGTGCACACTGACTTGTGTGGACCAATGCCAAATAAATCTATTGGTGGTAGTAGATATTTTCTGACATTCATTGATGATTTCAGTAGAAAAACATTTGTTTATTTTTTGAGTAACAAAAATGAAGTCTTTGAACATTTTAGAAATTTCAAAGCCTTAGTGGAAAATGAAACAAACCACAAGATTAAGATTATACGTAGTGACAATGGTGGTGAATTTGTTAATAATAAATTACAGGCTTACCTGAAAGATAACGGAATCAAACATCACACAACGGTCCCGTATTCTCCTCAACAAAATGGTGTGGCAGAGAGAGCAAACAGGACTATTGTTGAGAAAGCCAGGTGCATGATAAGAGATGCCGGCTTGGACAATAAGTTCTGGGCAGAAGCTGTTAATACTGCTGTGTATCTCAAAAACAGGACACCGAGTAAGGCGCTAATTGGACAAGTGCCTGAGGAAAAATGGAGCAATCAAAAGGTAAATGTTAGTCATTTACGTATTTTTGGGTGCGTTGCATATGCCGTAACCCCAAATAAAAAGAAATTGGATTCAAAATCCAAGCTGCATATTTTTGTTGGATACTGTGAAAGTACAAAAGGTTATCGTTTGATAGATCCTGAAAATTTGTACAAATGTGTCAAAGCAAGAGATGTGATTTTCTTAGAGAATAAATTTTTCGATAATAGGTCACATGATGATAATTTTGACTCTGTGTTCAATGAACTTTCTCAAAATAATACAAGGGGGAAACTTGTTGAACAAATTGAGCCGAGCCAGTCTGAACCATCCACTGTAAGACCAGAGTTTTCTGATGACCAAAGAACTAGGTTGAGTACAATTACAGTTTATGATTCAGACAGTGAGGTTGATACCACTTTAGAAACAAATATTTCTGCGGATCCCACTTACTCTCCAGGTTGCTCAACTATGGCTGAGATGACATCAGATTCATCAGCATATGAAGATCTCGATGAGGCTGGAACATCTGTCCTGTTGGTTCAAAAACTATGCATCGGAGATGATGAACCAGAAACTGTGCAGAAAGCTTTGTCAGGCATTGACGCAGCTCAATGGAAAACAGCGATGAAAGATGAGTATAAATCTTTTTATGACAACAAATGTTGGACTCTAGTGGAGAAACCAAAGAATAAGAAACCAATTAAGTGTAGATGGATTTTTAAACAGAAGAGGGGTCTCAATGGTGAACTTTTGAACTACAAAGCACGACTTGTAGCAAAAGGTTACTCACAGAAGTATGGAGTTGACTATGAAGAAACATTCTCTCCGGTGGTAAGACACTCAACTGTTAGAACTCTACTTGCTATTGCTGCTGAATACATGGCACTTTCTGATAGTTGTAAAGAAGCTCTTTTTGTAAGAAATTTTCTTAATGAATTGCTGAATATTAATTGTAATGTAATGTTATATAATGATAACCAATCTGCTCAAAAATTAACTACTAATTGTATGTATCATAGTAGAACTAAGCACATTGATATGAGACATCATTTCATTAGAGAAAATATAAACAAGAACATTGTTAATGTTAAGTATTTGTCAACAGACTTAATGATTGCAGATTTATTGACAAAACCTTTGACAAAAGAGAAACATGATAAATTTGTAAAAGAATTATGTTTATATAATTTGTAAATTACTCTTATAATTTGGTTTATATACATTCTACATTGTATTAAAGTTTATAGACAGTGTATTGTATTTACTAAGTATTTATGACATTGGTTTAAGGGGTAGTGTTAGAGCTATATATGTAAACACAAAGCTATAAATAAATTAGGTCAAGAATAATGATCGTTTGTAGCATACTCTGCTGTTTTGTATATCTGGGTCTCTAACAATGTATTGTCATTAATGTCACTAATGTCAATGTCACTTTTATATTTGTCCTTCCGGTTTTTACTGTGTCACTGAATTGTACTCTCTCTGTTCGTTGAATTATATCTCTTTGAATCCAACGGAATATTTATTTTTAACCTATAAATCTATCAATTTCAATGTGGCCGTAGGTTTGCACCAGGGTTCAGCTTTAAGCCCTTATTTATTCCTTCTTGTTATGGATGCGTTAATATCAGACATACAGGAGGAGACACCTTGGTGTATTCTGTTTGCTGATGATATTGTTCTTATCGGAGAAGATGCTGCAGAGGTCCAGAGCAGGCTGGAAAAATGGCGAGAAAGACTGGAGAATGTTGGTTTGAAAATTAGTAGAACAAAAACTGAACATTTGTTTTGCGATTTCGGTGGTACATCTAGTTTTTCTCCTATAGCCTTAAATGGTGTATCCTTACTAGCCTGCTCCAATTTTCGGTATCTCGGTTCATTTATACAAAACGACGGTGGCATTGATAAGGACGTGAGGAATAGGATAAATGTACGATGGCTGAAATGGCGAAATGTGTCTGGGGTAGCTTGTGATCCACGAATGCCTTTGAAACTTATGTGGAAGGTTTATAAAACTATGATAAGACCGGTCATGCTGTAAGCATCTGAGTGCTAGGCTACGAAAGAAACGGATGAGAAAAAATTACATGTGGCAGAGATGCGAATGTTAAGGTGGATGTGCGGTGTAACTATTGAAAAGATTAAGGATGAGTATATTAGAGGTAGTTTGAAAATAGCACCAGTGACAGAGAAGTTGCGGAGTAATCGGTTAGCATGGTATGGGCATGTTATGAGGAGAGATGAAAACCATGTAACTAGAAAAGTGTTGAGTATTATAGTGGACGGATATACGAGTAGAGGAAGACCGAAAAAGGTATGGATGGACTGTGTGAAAAACGATATGTCTGTAAAAGGTGTGAATACTGAGACGACATCTGACAGTAGAGAATGGAAAAAGAAAACATGTTGTGCCGACCCTACTTAAGTGGGATAAGGGTAATGATGATGATGATGTATTTATAGTTAAATTTGTGTTTTACGCGTCTATAATATATTCAGACCAATCAATGTAATCAAAGATAGTAATGTATATTAATTTATAAAATGCATACAATTTAATAATATTTACATTAGACCGTAGCATTTTCAGAATTTAGGTATAAACAACCAAATATTCAACAGTTATATTACGAATGAATTTCTTATATAAAGACTACACTCAGAAGGCGGTGTACGGTTGAGAGTAGATATCTGTATAAATCATCACTAAACTGTTCCAATTCGTATTTTCTTTCTAACGAACTCACTTTAAGTGACGATTTAACCTAAACGATAATACAGTAAACCTAATGGGAGACTGGCTTTTAAATGCAGCTTAAAATACACCGTAGGTCTTTGGCAACACATTTTCAATTAAGCGTTTGGTAGCCAAACAAGGTTCAAAAATGGACTACCAAGCTGTGGTCTTATTTATATTCAATGGCAGCTCAGTTTTATTAAAACGATTCGAATTTAAGTATTTGGATGAGGTGTAGGAAAACACTGTTAGTCGCTTTAGCTTACAGATTTCCTGCAAAACTAGCATCTATGTATAGTAGACCGTATATAAATGTTATAGTAAAGTTCACGACCTCTTGAGCCCTCCTGGTTACTTGTCTATGTTTTGGGCAGGATTAGAAACGTCAGGGAGATACTAGATCTCGATAATAACAAATCTGTTTTAGATTATGAGGCATGTACCACTTTAGTTCTAAACTTGATGTGTAGTGCAAAGGAGATAAAATAATGCAATAACACTGACATTCATTGTCTGTCTGTGAACATTATCATTTCGATTAAGTGTTTTGATGTCTTGCATAACAATGTTGTACGTGGTTTTACGATTGAATGTTCATTGCGAGCTTTATTCGGTTGATGTGATTCTCTTTTTAGTTGAATTTTTGTGTTTTCCATATCTAACGATCTTTTCTTTCGTTTCAAAATTCTACCAGAAATACTTAAATCATTTAACACCTATATAATTTGATACTTTCATCAGACATACTATATTCCAAGCAAAAAACGAATCCTATAGCAAGATTATTTAGCCTGAGTTTTTATACTGAGAACTCAGTATGTCAGTATGCAAAAGTCACAGAAAATAGGGTGAGTGAAGAAACACATAAAGACTACTCAATAGGAAAAAATGTTTTCCTTTTTAGCATTTGCATATTCTTAACTCAATAATTGGAAAAATATTGTTTGAATGATATCCAAACATTTTCTTTCAAACTCTTTATTGTTAAAAAGCATTCCTTACGGACTTTACAGATGCATACAAGGAATTTGTATATTAGAAATGCCTAATATGACTATAATTTGTTTAATATTTATTAATTATTAATATTATGTAGTTTGTATATTATATATCATTTTAGATTTTATATGTATGTTACAGTGGGCGTACTGCTAATAGCAATAAGGCTTTGTACTAATTACATAATTTGAAATATCTTATAGTGTTATATATAATGCTGTAGAATAATTAAAATTAAACAAATAAAAAATATACATTTTGTAAATAAGTACATGCATTTTATAGCCCCAACTAAAACGTATGTATAGATAACTTGGAGAGTATGCTAATTGGAAGTTGCCTCGAAGCAAATTCCAGAGTCGCGTGGTACGGCGAAAGATCTGTCGCAGAAATTAGTATAGTAACTTGGTATATTAAGATTTTACCTACCCGTTGTGGTTAATCGTGAGTATTGAAATTGAAGTTTTATATGTTTATTAGCTGTGGCATCTTAAGCTATTGAAAAACAGAGACAAGTTATTCTCACATTGTCCACTAGGTAGCTGAATTATTTGGACGGTATAAAACGCTTAGAGATAAGAAAAATAAGTACATTGATATATAATTCGAAGCGATGATGGCTTAGTTGAAAACGAGCATGGACACAGCGTTGATGAACGTAGCTTCGAATCCTACCAACTAAATCAAAGCTATCTTCTGTGAAGAATAACAGAATAATATCAGATGAGATTGTTGTCAAAAACTAAAGCCTACAATGCATTTGAAAAAAATTGGACTTGGCAACACAGAAATCATTAATGTACCTCCCAAATGTGGAAACATTAAGCCGACACAATACTTACCGTAAACGGCCGACTAAATTGACCCTTAAATTGAACAGTATATTTACATCGAGCATGAATCAGCATCATTATTACATGCAATTCATAACTACGAGCAGGCTCAAGTGTCGTTCGAAAGTGGTATTACTACCGCAGGGATAAATGGGCGGTTGTCTACAACAGTCATATTCACTTTGTCAGTGTAATATACACAAAATATAAAGTACTAAATATGGTAATTTTATATACCAAAGAAGAAAATGTTAACGTGTAACACATTGTGCTTATTGAATTGATTCTATTTATACTGGAAAATTTTACCAAAAAGTAAAATCAAATAAAAAAAAAATCTAAAAATACATCAGTCTTTGTGCATACTTAGGTACCTCTACCTTGGCCTGGATTATCATAAACGTATCAATATAACAATAATTATAAACAATATAACAAACACTGTACCCTAAATTATACATAGTGTTTGAGATACGTTTATTGGTAGGTATGGTTTATATATATGGTCTTTAGTCTTTAATGAAAGATTTTTTGTTGCATTTTTAGACAATATTTTTGAAGTCGAATTTTTTTTTTGGTAATATTTTCTTGATTAGGATAAGTAAATTACCTATTACATTCTAAAGATTTTCCTGAGGGATATTCAAATGCAGCTTGAAATATTCCCTTTCCAATAACAAGAAAAGTTATTCTAATCGACTTATAAATTACAAAGTTATGAGGTACCAAAAAAAAAACTATCGAATTGAAAACTGACCGATTGAAAATTGACCGTCAATTGAAAAGCATTTTAAGGTTTATTATCAACTTGTTATAACTGTGCAGTCATATAGATCTTATTAAATTATTATATATGTGATTGTATATCTGTACTCAATACGATTGCTACAATCATTCACAATGATAAATCCTTCATAGTGAAAGCCTTTTTGGATAAAATACACAGAAACGACATAATTATCACAGTATTAATTTATAATAGAAATGTATACAAATCTGTTTTGATAATAAGCGACCACACCTCGTTCCTAACCGAGCGCGGTAACGGAGGACAATCATCAAGAATCGCCATTGCCCTGGAGGGAAAGTCGGTCGGCGAACTAATGGGACGTCGGCCGGACTCCACGATACAACCGACAGATAAGATTGCTATTATCTCATGGATAGTTGCCCGAATGACTGGTGAGTGGGACATCTATAGCGGTAACAACCCTGAAATCCTAATAAGTTTTGATTCTATTCATAAAGTCCACAAAAAGATAGATACCAATAGCTTCTAAATGAAAGCATTATAAACGCCTCAGGGAAAAGTCATCTATTGGTCGGAAATTTCTACTATCACAGAAAATAGAACAGTGTAGATGAAATTTGAAATGAATTATGAAATTAAAAATATGCTATCAATATATATAACAAAGCTTTGAGATTGTGTTCTCCTTTGTTTGAACGCGCAAAAATCTGAAACTACAAGTCAGATATAAAAAAATATAGTTTGGTTATTAAAAAAGATTATAAGTTGTCTAAAATTATGCTGCGACTATTAAGAACAGAGTAATTATGATACAAAGCTTAGGTAAGAGAATACGCTAAGTATAAGTATAGTAACAGTGCGAACAGGTACATATAGCGCGGCGCGAGGTATCGGGGGCTGAGGTTAGAATTAATTAAATATAAAGTAAATTTTCAAAAAAAAGAATTAACCGACTTCAATATTAATCAGAGGCATAAAAATAAGGCACTGAAAACCGGAAAATAAATAGTTTACCAAATTAACCAAATTTAATGAAACATATGAATATGTGTGCTACCAAGAGATGTATTGGAAATCGGTGCCAAAATTTACTTTATTTTTCCATTTTTAGTGTACATAATTTTTTTTTCCTTAACATGTGGGTCATCTGATGGTAAGTGATCACCGTCGCCTATAGATACCTGCAACACGAGAGGAATCACAGATGCGTTGCCGGCCCTTAAGAAAGGAGTAGACTTGTTTCTTGAAAGTTGTGTTACTTTGTCAGGGATCCCATAATCAGAACCTAATCAAACTCTCATCAAACTACCCTTGAAGAACACCCTTTACAATAAAAAAAGAATCATCGAAATTGGTTGGCATGATATTGAGTTATTCGTCTATTTGTCGTATACACACCAAATGCAAATTTAACACTTATACGGTTTTGCACTGGAAGCCGTTGACAGAACTGGACCAAAATGGGACCACACGGGAAGCACTAGCTTTCAAATAAAAAAAGAATCTTCAAAATCGGTTCAGCCAGTCCAAAGTTATGAGGTAACAAACATAAAAAAAGAAAAAAAAAAAAACATACAGTCGAATTGATAACCTCCTCCTTTTTTTTGAAGTCGGTTAAAAACAGAGGAGCCCAATTAGTTATTGAAAAATTCCTTTACATCTTAATCAATATTAAAGTACAAATAAGAAAGCCGATCAGCAAAAGTCAATTGTTGTTTTCTTTTCCAACATAATTTCTTATTGTAAAACAATTCGATTAATCCGATATTTCGAATGCACGTGCCTTATATCGTCCAATCGCGGTACGCGAACCTGTACGGGTATTTTATCGGCCAATCGCTTCGGGAGTACGTTTCGCGCCGCCAGAGAGATCGATCAGAACATATGATTAATCAAATTCTTCTAATAGCGCGTTCAACGTTTTACCGGCTAAATGGACACGCTATTTCCGCCGGTAGCTTTTTGAATTTTTTTCAAGGCAACACTGTTCAATTAGTATTGATGATTTGTAGTTATTTTTGTGAGCGTCTTTAATCTTATTAAGGCATCTATGTTTAAGGATAGCGGCGAATTTAAATCTATATTCCACCATTTTTTATCATTATGCATCCAAATATGTCTGTGTTCATTGTGTAATAATCGTACACTCGTGTCGTTCAACTACCGAATCGAGGTTTTGTAATTTGTACTTCAGTGTATACTTTAAACATTTAATATTATACTTAATGTAACGCGCAATAAGAATAGTGATATTATATATGCTTCGTGAGTTACGCTGTAGCAATGTCTAGGTTTTTATAGGTTTTAACGTTTGACCATAACCTCATTTGACATTTAATAACGATGTGTTATAGGTACTATGGGGAACATACTAAATCTTAGGCGGACTGCCTTTGAAGTACAGCTGCTGCTATATACGTATAAGTGCTTGGAGACAGATTTTCAACTTGAAGAAGCATATTTTTATTACTCGTGATAGTTTTGGTCTAGTGATGTATTTTTTTTTTATTCTAACACGATATGGTCACGGCACTGTTTCTGCGCTGCACTATAGCTGTTCTTGCTTCTGGCCACAAAGGTTTGTGAAGAACACTATAGAGTTTTAGTCCGTGAGTAAGACAACTCACCCTTAGCTGTCCGGCGAGGTGAGTGTCCATATTTCCTCATGTAGAAAATAGATTGATTATTGCTTGTACACCAACGGATATAGGAACAGAATACCATGAAGCAGTAACTTAAACTGTATGCCATAAAAAAACACTATACTTTAGTTCAATTTCAGTGAAAGTGTTCCTGTTACCTTAATTTATGTGTATTAAAATAATTACTCATAAAACAATAGCAGCACAGAACCCTGAGAACGTTGTTGATTAACATACGATACTATGACTTCACACTTACTACGTGCAAACACATTGTAATGAAGTTTCCCATAGCAACAATTATACGGGAATCGATCATTGTCTATCGCGTGTTAATTAATTGCAGTGAAAGTGAAAGTCGATAAGTATGAACGTCGATTATAATCTTCTTGTTATGAAAAGTGAAAAATGAGGGAATTCGTGTATGTAGCTAGTGATTTATACTTTGTTTCTGGGTAATTACTTTTCAATGGCAACACCAAGTGAATTAGAAATTTGTTCCATTTAAAAAAAAACAGACGTTTGGGTCTTGCTTCACAGAAGTAAGGGAGATGATGTAAAAACTATACTATAACTTTTTACAGTTTACTATTAATCGCTTGCGACTTTGTCTGTGTTAAATCATAAAATACAACTTAATTTTTATGAAACAAATCGCCATGGATAAGCACATGTGCCATTTCAATCGATTATAAGGGTTAAATTGCGTACGTAGTAAATAAAAATCATAAAAAAACATATTACAGCAAAATGTGAACTTCGTTCTCGACGTATAAAAACTGGAAGTCTTAAAAAAGTTAAACATGTTATATAAACGATTTAGGTGATTTCGAAATTACCACCTCAAATCATATAAGTTCCTTAATAAAAGAGTGAAAAAAACGGCAGCAACATAACTGTAAAGTTACATATTACTTACTGAATTGAAATAGGAATAAAAATATATCAGGGTCCGTAAATATGTAAGTGAATGTAAATTTGCGATCAATTTTAATAGATAATTAATACTTTTGTTAATGCTATTAATATAGCCGCCACGCGGGGTGCCATTCCGAGTTACACAGAATCGATTACGAATGTTGCCAGAAACAATAAAACAAGTGTTACGAAATACGAAACATTACGCAATGTACAAATAACATAAGGTAATAATGTCTTGGTTGCTATCTATCCATCAATTACTTTATCTCCAATGAGGCCACGTCCGAATTAATTTTTATTTAAGTTCACTATTGATCTCAGATGATAATATTTTTGATTGGCGAGAAAGAGTATCGAACTTTTTAAGTTTGAACCTGTACAAGTATCGATTGCAAAATGTAGAGTCGTTAGATCGTTTTGTTTTTGCAAGCAAGGAGTTCTGATACACACACGGACCTAGTTGATAATATGTTTTGGATTATGAACAGTTTCTAAAGCTACTATTGACAAATTCTGATTGTATGTGCGAGTGAACGGAGCATATGCACACTCCCTCACATTAATATATCTGATATATAGACAGCCTTAATCTTTTTAAATGATGAATAGAAATGGCTTAATAAACAGATGTTAATATAAATGTGCGTGCTTTTCAATACCCGTAAATGACTTCTCCGACAAATTTGTTACTAGTAGAAAGTAACCTAACCTGGATGGTCCATTGAATATGCAAACAATCATTTATGATCCTACCTGCAACGAAATTTTGTTCTAGTATTACAGAACTTACATAAGCTAGTTCTGTTTGGGATTACTAAATGGTTGAACTTCATACATATATATATATATATTAGCAAACACAAAACGCATAAAAGTATTGTTTGAATTACATGCAAATGTTATTAAATTTGGATATAATTTGTGATATCTGTGACTAACTGTGAAAGAAAAAATTAGATCACTTTTACATTTGGAAATATCTCACAACATCCTTACGCAGCACGAGATTACAGAATTAATGATTTCTTACTAATTATAAACGTCACTTATTCCCTGGAAATGATTAATTATTATTTCTGATATCACCCTCCTTCGGGAATAGGCCTCGCTCAATATTGAGTAATTTAAATAAATAAGTCCAAAACAATTCAGCTGCATTACTTGGTGGTTACGTCGCAGTAAGGTGGTAACTCGATATATCGACTCGATAACTATACAACACCCGATGGATCAATGTACCGCGATGAGTCGATTTGTCATACACTCGTATCGGATCCACACGCGCGTAAGGTGAACAGTACACGGTCGATGTCTCGCTACGAGTTTACAAAACGTGTTTAATTGTGCGTAATGAACATGTTTTGATGTTTAGAAGCGTTTATTTCGTTCGAAAAAGTATTAATTTGGCAGATGTCTGTTTCTAGGAATGAATTATTTAAATTTTAATTACCTAAGTAATTTTGTTGTAACTAGAGAAAACCAAAAAAATGTTTATTTCACGAGTGTGTGTTGATAAGATTGTATTACAGATTAAGTACAGTTCAAAACCAAGCTATAAGAAAATCAATTAATTGGTTCAAAGCATGTGAAATTTCAAAATAATCATAAGTTATAGCGGATTGTGAAACACTGTTGTACCATAAGAGACGTCCATTAGGTTACGAACATATAAGGAAGAAAGTTGAAAAATATTTTCTGTTAAAATTAACTGGTGTCATCTATGTGCATCTCTCTTTAGTATGTTGGCGCCAAATCGATCAGAAATAATTACTGTTTCAATTGTAAAGCGTATCGGATTGTCGATACTAGTGTTGTTCGGAGTAATAAGAGAGGTGGTGCGAGCGCATCGATCATCCTTGATTGAACACAGCGGATAAAGAATGAACAAACGTCTATATTGTGTAAAGAATATTTTATCGACAAAACTGTGTAGTGTGAATGCAACATTATCTGAACAATCCCATCGTAGTGATGTTAGCTAGCTGCTTGGACTTTGTTTTATCTTGTCAATCTCTTTGGCCGCTCTGAATATAGCTGTAACTTGGGGTTTGTTTTTATATATAGTTAACAATTTAATACAAAACGAAGTTAAATATTATTTATCAAATCTGATATTATTTATTTATCTTTGTCTCGAGTGTATATAATATAATACGTATCTATACATCAATTTGTGTTCTGCACACCTATATACAGACCGGTGACAATGTGGCTTAAGATACATTAATGTATCAAATAGTAGTCGTAGAGCCACGCTGAAGTTATTATTGGTTTCAGCATGAATGGGTCGGCTCGTCCGAGGTAGCACCACTCTATCACAGAAAAACGACGTGAAGTAACAGTGCTTGCATTGTTGCGTTTCGTTCGGTCAGTGAGAGCGCCGGATCCTCATTTCCCCTCCCCTCTCCCTTTCTCTGCATTCCCCCAAACACAGGCTGGCAACGCACTAGCGACTCCTCTGGGGTTGCTAGTGTCTATGAACGGCGGTGATCGCTTAACAACCGGTGACCTGCATGTTCGTTTGGCCCTATATGATATAAAAAAAGCAGACATTTTGTTATTTATACAATTACAAGCCCTTGGTCACGACTTCACCCGCGTAGTAACAGTTACTTTGGGCTAAGGCTTAACACGCAGCGGAAGCTCTCAAGAAGAAATAACATCTCGATTTTGGAACATTTTTCATTGGTGCTCCGACCCCATTGGTCTTAGCGTGATGATATATAGCCTATAACCTTCCTCGATAAATGAGCTATATAACACTGAAAGTCGGACCGGTAATTCCTGAGATTACTCCCTTCAACATCACAAACTTTACCTCTTTATAATATTAGTATAGAAGTGTGTTTGTTTGTCAGTAAGCATCGATTCTATTATAAAAACTTCTCTACCGATATAAAGCCACGATCTCCCTGTTTAATAAAGTATATTATGTATTCAATTAAACATATGAAAGAGAAAACAATAAAAATATATTACGGTATACTGCTTATGGGGTAAGTATAAATTTATAAATGGTCGAAATTTATATCAACTTGGAGTTTATATTAACAAATTGCCCTTTTCAGAGAATTTACATAGGTCACTTAAGATCTTGCCAACTATCTTCTTATTTACCATTATATCGATATGTAATGCAAGTCACTATCTCCAAATTACTAGTCAACGAAACTAAGTATAAGACAAGCGAATCCGGGTGCAAAAACTTTATATTAATACATACAACATAAGAAGCGAGTTTTTCTCAGTATCTCCACATTGACACATCTCATCTCCACACTTAATTAATCAAGGCACGATGCGCCCGGGACATTGACCGCCTAAATGTTCATTTAGTTTGGAAGCTTGATATGTTTAATGTTACAACAACTCAATTGGAACAAAAAATACAGCACACTTTAACGAATTTGTGTTATGGATGTTTGATAATTGTAGCATTTGAATACATGGTGAAACATACATTTAAACGAGAAATGTATTATGGACGGATAGATATTTGTTACTCTTTCAAACAAAAATATGACAAAATTGAATTTTATAAATATATTTAACACTAAAAGTGTTTGCTATGATGATTTACCAATATATTAATTTATGTAAAATAAAAATAAATTTAGAGAAGAATCAGGATGTTGTACAATTGCATTGAAGATACAAAAATATTTATGAAAATTTCTGAGAGTTAATAATACCTGACGCTTTATTTATTAGGTGATATTTCTGTT
>JACEII010000003.1:2556401-2579539 GCA_014332785.1 Antheraea mylitta
AGAGTTAATAATACCTGACGCTTTATTTATTAGGTGATATTTCTGTTTTTCGGTAGCTTTATTAAAACAAAAATTATTATTCGATAAAAATGAGTAAAGAAAACAATAAAAATTGGATGTTTAGATATATGGTTGTGTATTTAAAAACACTTATAGCTATTGGAGTATAAGTACACAACCCATAGACGGATCGTTCACGAAGCTAGCTTTCGACGCTGACGTAATTATAGCGAGTTATTTTTTTTTAATTACGACACTTTGTAAATGCGCCACACACGTCACGATATGAATTTTTCATTAACATGTAGACTATTTTCAAACTTAACCACTTCGCTGTAACGTTCAAATTTACATATTTGATTCCTGATATTATTTTTATAGCGTACTTACTGATGCGATCTAAATTTTTGCTTCTACGACCGTGTGTCGCCTTTATCAACACATTGATCGTTATTCTACTGTTATTTTTTATCTTCTCGCCCATCTCATATGAGACAGGCAGGGTTTGTCAATCAATGACACGGAATCGTTGCGGTTGTTGACGGTGTACGGACTTTTAAAATACTTTTTGCGACTCACAAGTGGACAACAGCTTTTTTGCTAGAGTATTATAGAAACGACAAATTAATACGAGTAGGTATGTTGTCAGAAACGTAAGAATGTAAACTACATTTTGTTATGAGACTTTATGTTGTTAAGCAGCGGAGTGCTTAGTTTTTTTTTGTCGAATGGAACCAAAAATTTCCCAGCGATATGGTTTACCTAGTCCATAGTTCATAGATTTAAAATAGGAAAACCTGTGTACGGTATGACTGCTGAAGTACTGTTGTCACAGGTAATTCTGCTGAAAACAGCAATGTTCGCGCTGCTATATTCTGCTTCACAGGGTGTGGTTGGCACCATACATTTACTATTATGATTAATGAGGTTGTTATGGACATTAGTACTTTTAGAAATATACTATGTTATATATTCCGCTCAACATTTTGTTGATATAATACGGTAATTTTGCAAATCACTACAACCTTTAACTATTTGTAATTAACTTCAAAGAGGACCGCAATCTTAATTAAGTCTAGTGACAAAAGATTGCTATACATGGACTCAAATGGACCGCCACATTTGCTAGTACACGTAACTAATCGTACTATTCGTTAGGCATGCAATATTGCGGCAGGAATAGTGCTAATGGATCTACAGTCAAATCTTCCTGAAATTATTTGATTTTTATAAATGTATACTTAATATTATAAAGGTCAAGGTCTTGTGTTTTATTTTAATTAAATTTCGTGAATCTCTATAATGACTAACCAAATTTGAAGAAATAATTTTGCAACTTACTTATGGTCATCATCAGCCTGTAAGAGGCTTCATCAGCTTTTGCAGGTGGTAGGGCCAGGCTGAAGGTATTATTGGTTTCAGCATGAATAGGCCGGCTCGTGCGAGGTAGTACCACCCTCTCACACAAAACCGACGTGCAGTAAAGAGCATGCATTGTTGCGTTTTGTTCGCTCAGAGAGAGCGCCGGAGACCCATCTCCTTTCCCCTCTACTCTCCCTTCCCATCTCCTCTAATCCCTCTCCCTTTCCCTCCATTCTCCTAAACACGGGCTGGCAATGCATTTGCGACTCCTCTGGGGTTGCTACTTGCTAGTTCCGGGGTTCGAACCTGCGGCATCGAAATGATATTCCATATTCTACCGGTCAAACCACTTATCCACCACGACTCTCTTATAGAGGAAGCTTAATATATCATATTATCACGCTTTTACACTCAGGAGCGAAGTAACTACCATATAAAGGGTAGATAAAAAGCAAGCACATAACTAATTTACAACGATGGACTGTAACAAATCCAAGTATAGTGTACAGCTAATAATAAATATACATTTAAAAAATCAACTAAATCATATACTACAAATCCAAGAAGGTTAAAGGTTAATCAGCAGTTCATAGAGATATTCTTGGCTATAAACAACTTGGAATCTTGTTATAGGTTTTCATCACTCCAAAGTGACGCAACGCAGCGTGCGTCGCGCAAATGTCAAAACTAGACATTCGAGCACACGCATGCGCTGTACTATGATTGATTGTGCGAATGTCTGTCAGTCTGAACGTACGCATACGGTACCGTCAAACATACGTGCATACCTTCCATTGACGTGGCCTGTATATATTAAAATCAATGTACATTTTCTTATTAAATGACCATGATAACTATAAGGAATTTATCAAGGGTACAAGAGAAAAACCATGCCCGTTTTATGTTTTCAATCATAATACATATATTTTGGTATGAGATTTACTAAAAATCATTGTTGTTAATATCGATGGACTCTCAAAAACAGGAAATAAGTTGCAATGCTCAGTAAAATTACAATTGTACAAGAGACATGATCTTTGTCCTATGTAAGCTATAATATACGCTTTAACTTATAACTTACTCATTTTACATTATTTAAGTTATATAAATTAATATAAAACAACAAAAATAATAACACGGTCAACTCAATATACGTAACGGATCAAATACTTTTTTATTGTAGTAGTTTAGTTTTAGATAAAAATGTGTAAATTGTTTAGTTTATGTACGATTAATTAATAAAACACCTTAAATTTTTTTTAAGCCTGTGACAGTCTTGTTGCTTAATTTCTCGAGTGAATAGTTCTATCTATCTCTGTTTATAGTATAATTCTTTCTTTTTCTCTCTCTCACCATTATTATTCCGTTTGTAAACTGCTTTAAAACACTTTAAGCAAAATTGCAGCGTAGAGTTTTCTGTCATATATCTATGGTTATCCTTAGCTCACGCGGTTAGTTTAATTCGATTCGCGTTGTATCCAAGGCAACAACCTAAACCGAAGTTTTAATATTCTGGTATCTTTGAACTTGTAGCTTTTCTCCAGAGTGCCTTAAGCGCACGCCCTAAAAGACCGGTGAAGCTGTGAAGGCCCGTTAGGCGAACAGCGGTTGACTAGACTTTGAAAAAAAAAACCTCCGATCAAAATTTTATCCAGAGAATTTACAGCATTGTACGGCGAAAGTATTTATAACCGTGCGATTGTTGTTGTTTGATTTAATACGGAGTCTTCCGTAACAGCACCATCGTGTAGGAGTGTTATTAAAAACAGAAAATAAATACATCCCATAATCGCGTGGCCTTTCGCGTACCGTAGACAATGGGGCGAGGTGGTTAATCAGTCACGTGAGATGAGGGCGCGCCGCCGGCATGTCTGCTAGTTTTGGCAGGTTGCGTAAAAGGCGATTGCCGGTCGGTGTACTGGCACAAGTTATAGGGTTGTCGCTATATATTATTTTTTTATTAGTCTTACGTATATGTATTAGGTCAATCAATATAACAAGTGGAAATGCTTTTCTTATATACAAAACCTGTTAATATGTATCTTTTGTATTGATACATATTCCATATATAACACAATAAAAATATGCCGGTGTACTGAATAAATCATACTAGCTCGCATCGCATTAGATAGTAGAACCACGCTTTGACGTGGTAGAGCCACGCTAAAAGCTAATACTGATTTCAGCATGAATAGGTCAGCTCACCCGAATTAGTACCAACTTCTCACAGAAAACCGACGTGAAGTAACTGTGTATTGTTGCGTTTCGTTCGGTCATTGAGAGCGCCGGAGGCCCCCACACGCTTCCTCCTCTCCTCCTTCCCGCCTATCCACAAACACAGTCTGACAACGCATTTGCGACTCCCCTGATGTTCCTAGTGTCTATGGACGGTGTTGATCACTTAAAATCAGGTGACTCACCTGTTGGTTTGCCTCCTATAATATATAAAAAAATAATTAGATCTTTTCTCAATTTTATTTCAAGGAAATATAATAAATTTACAAATCTCTTCAAATTTCTAAAATTACTTTATTACTTGTACTTTAATTAAGACATTAATGAACTATTTACAGTAAATGAACTAATAACGATTGAAATAGTTCAGTTATTTAATGAACACATAAAAAAAATATTTACACCTCTCGAACCGTCACACGCTGTATGTGTAATAAAATGAGTTTATGACATAGTAAAGGTATTGGACAGCCAATAAAGTCGAACTCCGGACTGGCCAGTATTTGTACGGCACCAAACTCAGGTATTGTTACTTGCGAAGATTATTTTCATGCATAAAAATATTTCCAAATATAAAATAATTCTGGCTTTTCGTGACAACCCTATGAACATCCGTTATCACAAGCCACTAGAGACGAGTACACAGAGCAGCACAAATAATTAGTTTTCGTCTATTTCATTGCGCTTTACATGTCATTATTTCTTTAGATAGATAGTTCCTTCTAAAACATATTAACGATGTAAGGTTCACTATTGTACTTTATATAACTAGTGACCGCATGTGGCTTTGTTCGTGGTTCAACATTGCGATACAATACTATTGCGATATAATAATACTACGGAGATTAGTGACGAAAGCCACTAACAATTAGATTACTGTTATGACAGTATAAATAAGTTATCAATATATAAATATTATTATTATTTTTCCATATATTCTTGATAATTAAAGTAACCATTGAGGCAATCTTTACCACATTGATTTAATATTTATTTGACTACTGGAAATGACACCTTTATTTTTAACTCACTTGATTGGCGATACTACAAAATTTAATTTAAAATTAATACCATGAAGGGAACAAAAGACATATCTTTAGGGTACATAGAAAAAAATAAGCCACCCTAACTTATGTATCTTTTGTAATCAGAGCATATCAAGTGATTGGACTTCAATGGTAATTTTATACTATTCCGACAAAGTGAGAGCACTTCCAAGAATGTTGGCGATCACCATCCATAGTCGGTCATCGTCTCTCGGCTGCTGACCAATCAGGCAAACGACTTGAGGCACTGTGACTCATTTATCATCATATTGATAGTAATAAGGACCTAACGACGTAAAAACTGCTACAAGGCGTAAAAAGGGGAGCCAAATGGTTGTATTAAAAAAACGAAATAGACAAACGATTTATTCTGTAATTCTAGAATTTTAATTGTATTTTTTACAGCGTATGGTAAATTATGTTCTTAATACAGTTCGTACTCTTTCGATTTTCCAGAGTGTACTTCCAGAGTGTGACTATAGATCACGCCGCCGTGGTCTGGCGGTCAATTTCGCTCCTTCATACTAACCGCGGGCCCTGTTCGGCAGCGTCTACAGCCTAGGCTCGGACCACCAAAGTGAAGCTCTTGGGCACGATAAAGTAACACTGTATTTACTAGTTCGCTACAGAAACCACAGATCACAGACACACGTCCACACACATTACAGGTACACACACGTGTCATAGAAAAGTTTTTACTGTTTTTCCCTTATTTTGATTTTTTTGGTTAATTATCCAAATTAACACATACACTTATGGTTAGATCAGTTACCGTAAATATTTTAGCTCGATAAGCGATAGTAAAAATAACAACCCAATTCGATGTGCGCCTGTGCACCCTTAAGCTCGCTGCCATACGGCTGAGTGCCTTAAAGCATTCGTTCGAAAGCCCATTTTTTATGCTAAAAGGCAGCAAACAGGCAGACGGCCTTTCTGATGATAAATGGTTACCGTCGTCTATGGACACCAGCAATACCAGCTGTTGTTGTGTTGCCGGCCTTGAAGAGTGTGTTTCAACCCATTTTTAAAGAGACCCATATCATAATTCAGAGGGAATATTGTGCCGGGTAACCCATTCCACAACGTCAGCGTACACATAATAAAGGTCCTGGAGAACCTTACAGTTGTAGTCGTTTTATTAGGTTTTAGAGTGTGTGGATGAGCTGCCAGCCAGCGTCGGGAAGTACGAGTTTGGAACGATGAGGGCACCATGTCAAAAATTTCCTCAGAACACTCTCCCAATGAAACTGTAAAGGCCTGTCAAGCCAACAGCAGATAAACAGTTAGAAAGAGTATTCTTATATTGAACTTTTCGGAGCGTCTTCAATTTTGTTTTGCGGAATAGAACAATGACACTATATAAAATAACAAAAAGTTGTATTGTATTGTTTGTAATTAGAGACAGACGAGATGAGCATTTCAACGATGGAACTAAATCGTCGAGACCCGACCCGACCGGCACACAATGAACTTGACAAAAACCTGCCAAAGTGCGTTACCCCCTTGCGGACATCGGACAGTACATGTATCGGAATAATGTTTTCATTGTCTCAAACAATAGTTTATTGTTGAAAACATGGTGTAAAAAAAACTATTAAAAAGTTATTTCGAACCATATCAAAAGTGCCATACAAAATCGTTATTTTCCGTAAATGTTCCTCTATATTACTTACTAGTCCCTGCCCGCGACTTCGTCTGCGTAGTAATAGTTAATCTGGGCTAACGCTAACACGCAGGAGAAGCTCTCAAAAAGAAAAAAACATTCCGATTTTGAAATATTTTTCATCTGTGCTCCGCTCCTATTGGTCTTAGCGTGATGATATATAACCCATAACCATGACCTATAACTTGATGAATGAGCTATATAACACTGAAATAATTATTCAAATTAGACTAGTAGTTCCTGAGATTACCTCCTACAACGTCACAAACTCACAAACTTTACCTCTTTATAATATTAGTATAAAAGTATAGATGAGAACTCGGACTATTGTTTCCCGAAAAGTTCATCGTAATCTACTCTTTAATGTTTCTGCAATACACGCTCAAACATACAAGCAAATTTCACATGGTGATATAACTATGTGGCCCAAATTGGTCATACGCTAAACTTAATGAGAGTCTCAAATACAACGCTAGAATACAGAGCAATATAAGCTTTCTATTCATCTATACTATAATATTATAAAGAGGTAAAGTTTGTGAGTTTGTGACGTTATAGGGGGTAATCTCAGGAGCTACTGGTCCGATTTGAAAAATTCTTTCAATGTTATATAGCTCATTTATCGAGGATGGTTATAGACTATATATCATCACGCTAAGACCAATAGGAGCTGAACATCAATAAAGAATGTTTTGAAATCGGGTTTTTTTCCTATGAGAGCTTCCGCTGCTTATTTGCGTTAGTCCAAGGTAACTATTCCACGCGAACGAAGTCTCAGGTATAGGCTAGTTAGAAATATATATGAAACTTTAATTGAACAAACGTATTTTGTATCCAAAGCGTTCATAACAGAATTAATTCTTCAATACGTCTAAGTTTGTACTTGATAAAATACATAATCTTATAACATTGGAAGACAAATTAAAAACAAATAATCTATATAATTATTGACCCAAACAACATACAATATCGTGATAATATTTGAGGAAGAACACGTAAGGTCAAAGTTTAGGATTACTGCAAACATTACTTAAGAGAACACGTTGTTTGTGCTTGTTGGAAAAAGAAAATAAACATTTTTTTACATAACTCGAAAACATTACAGCGATTCATTTGACGGCTAAATATACACTCTTAAGCATACTTAACATAGCTTAATTCGCTCTCGAAGTGTAACAGGCGACAATCACAGTGTTAAAAATACAACAAATGTACCGTGTTTCAAATTTCATTGTATCAATATTAAATCATCTGGAGGCCATCGATTTGACAGAACTGTAAACTGACTACAATTAAATCCACATCTCTCATTGGCTGTTTATTTCAATTATACAATAATCTAATCTGAGGTTATACTACAGTAATTAGTTACATTAAAACTTATAGACAGAATAGGTTTTCAAATGCGGGTAGTGAGAAAGGTTCTTGACATCACATGGTCAACTTAAAGGTAATGATTAGCCAGACAAGCTCTAGGTCAGGGGTGCTGAAACTTTAACTGTTGACACTTCACTTCAATATTGTTATACTATAGTCGATCGACTTTGAAGTACTTTGCTAAGTAGATTTAGGTAACTTCTGTTAAAACCGATACAAGAAAGTGATGACGGCGGTTATTTTGGCCTAATTGTGGATCAAATAAAAGTTAGTTGTTTATTAATTACATTTTGTTTTAGTTCTTTACCTACTAAAATAAAATTGTAAGTAGTTCTATATCGGAAACCAAGAAAGAACCCAGCTCCTCAATATTTCAAGTTCCAAAAAAAAACAGTTACTCGACGAAAACGATATCTCCGCGAAGGTAAACATAAACAATTAACAAGTGTCCATAAGTAAAGGATCCTATCACTGTCGAATCGCATTTTTAATCAACCTCCTGCCACTTTACTTCAACCCATATCATTGAATACACTCACAAAACTACGCCATATCACAGCCTAATGAAAAATCATAAACTGATTCAGGGGTAATGCGTTTCTAAGAATAATAATACATTAAAAACAACGCGACTGGATAAAAGGAACACGGCACTAATTGGAATTCACGAGGGCCGCAAGCAAGTGCTAAGGAGCCCATCATTTCGGTGGCGGAAAACAACCAAAACAACAACGTTATTATGGGGCCCTACTACCGAATTTATCCATCAAATGCGGGCAGAAAAAAAAAATTCAAGATGCGCACGTGCAAAATGAATAGCTATTTTACTTGATTTTATTTTTATTTATTGCTTTGTTCGTGAGTTGGGGTTTGACCACAATCGTGGCTAATGTTAAATATCTGGTCAAAGATTTTGACACGGTGATGCTTAGAAAGTGTTTGCAGAAATACCCTACGACTACATTTTATAGCTTTGTCATATTTTTTTCTGTTTCGACCTGATTACGTCGTTGGCTTTATGGAGCTTTAGAACTTCACAAAGCTACTAAGGCGAGTGCTTAGGCACCCGGCAACTGGGTAATTAGTATAAAGGCCTATGGGCAGCCTCGGCTTGGATTGTTGCCGTAAATTAATTGCAAAGTCCCTCGACCAAAAATCTAACTATTTAATACTTTAACAATTTTAAAAGCTTTATAATAACCTTAAAAAGCAAAAATATCATTGTTATGTTGCAATTTAGTCACATTTACGACATAAAAGCATCACTTCAGTATGTTTTTAGTCAGGCTTTGATTTTTATTATCAATGCTGTCAGCTATAGTATTTTATATTCTGGACACAATGGACTGCCAAACCCTCTTAATATTATTTATCAGGTAATTTAGATATTGTTAGGAAATACTCAACATAACGTAAGGTCTCAAAACTTACTATCTTATTGATATTGCATTCACAGTTATTGTACAGATTCACAGTTGTTAAATCTCTTTTATCAAATTCGCTTAAAACTTTACATTTAAATAACTTTTATCCACTAAATAACTTATGATAGAACAGTTACAACATACAAAAAAAAGGCAATACCAAAATGATACATTAAAATCTATCAATTTTGAACAACACGGGATGGAAAGACAGACACTTCTTATGTAATATCAGCCATTAATTATGTAGTTGGAACGTGGACTTCAGTTTCAAAATA
This sequence comes from Antheraea mylitta, assembly GCA_014332785.1. NCBI lineage: Eukaryota > Metazoa > Arthropoda > Insecta > Lepidoptera > Saturniidae > Antheraea > Antheraea mylitta. The sequence goes on from JACEII010000003.1 coordinate 2,565,787, forward strand.
ATTACCGCATATCGCATGTCTCACCGTCCCCAGTCGTTTTACACAGCGCACGGGCAAAACAGAAGGTCTAGTTTCACTCACAATACACGACAATGCGTCGCGTCGAATAATGTATGCAATTATTTTTATCTGCAGAAAACTAACGAAAATATCTATATTTTTCCTAATATATAATCTAAAATTATTATTAGTGATTTTTTTTTTCTCGAACTGACTACGCTATTGACCTAGCAAGGGCTTAACAGCTTCACCGGACTACAAATTAGTGATTTTAAATATTGAGAACATTTTCTGTCTTTTCAAACTTAGGAAACATTAATACAAATACATTTCTTTAATGTGCTAATATTCTCAGATGCTCATTTAAGCTATTTATACCATTATTTTGACTAATTCTTTAGTACATACAATCGAGATCTTAGAAGATATCGGATCCATATTCCACTAGTATAGATGTGTACTTTACCTATCAATCTCATCAGACTAATTTAATATTACTCCAATATTATTAATAAAAAAATATCTTAGAACTTTAAATCCAGCAAACGTGTCCTGAAAAATTTGTAGAAACAAAACTCGCTTCTTAACTATACAACACCTTTTAAGTGCTTTTGTATAGTCGTCGGGATTTCTTATCATTTATTATTCCACAACAGTTATATAATGTGGGATATATAAGCGATGATAATTCAGTTCTTAGCGTATTAGAACGAATGAGATGGAGCTTTTGGTTAAGCAAAATTTCGTGATGTAACCATAGTATGGTAGTGGGACTACTCCGAAGCCCTTTTGGCTGACTTCCACCTTCAATTTACAAATCTGTCGTCAATCATGTCACGTCAATGTATAGGTGCATTCCGACGACTATCATCTAGGGTTACCGTGTTTACCATCTCAGACCGTATGTTCATTCAATTCCAAGACAGATTCTAGTCAAAGGTACCTGATAAGTATTAAAAAAATGCTAAAAATGTACAATATTCAGGTCTTTGTAAATTGGTTGAGCATATCAAGTTGTTTAATAAGCCACTTTATTACATTATCTCAAAGTCTTTAAATATATAGGCTTGTATTTACATTCAATTGACGATGCTATTGAACGTTCATCACCAGTTGATCACTGTTTTTAGTACATTACAAATCCAATACCATTTGCATCTAAAATGTTTTGTCAAACTGACAATGGAGAAAAAATATCACCGTAAACAAACCTTCTGTGAGCGTTCACGTTTATGGTCCGGTCTTGACCTCGACTGCTTTTGATGGTGTAATGAAGGGTTTTATTAAATCAACGTCAGAACTCCATTAAAGGTTGCTCCCCGACAAAAGACGGGCCCATCAATCACCGAAGATACGGATGTGCTCGGAGTACTGAATCTATGTATTTTATTTACTTTTTGGTTACCGATTTTGAATAGCCGTTTAGACAATATTATCTTTGCGGTTGCGTAATGAACGTCTCTTAAGATGGTTCAAATATTTTACTTGTTTCACGAACGCAAAAATGATTTGGTTTTGGTTTGTAAATAAAAGTAAATTTGAAGATTCATGTTTAACTTATCGTAATCGTCTTTCTTTATTATCTCTGATGTTTTTTTCTCCCAGTTTTACTTGTTAATTAACGTATTTGTATTTATTGTTATGGTTTCATTGGATTCTTAATTGTTAGTATGACGAATTTTAATGGTGATTGCTGAATTAAGTAATTCAAATACAATAAACACGAAGCCTGATGTTATTATAGTTTTTAATAATTTTAATTACGTATGTCAAACGATTGTGACACGATTTTAGCAAATGTTATACTTTATCCTAAATACACATCTTCTCTATAGAAGTAAGCGAAGATGGTTCAGTACATTTTTCTCCTCTATTCGGCCCTGCTTTGCGTTACTTTATTTGTTGTAGGTTTTTTTTATCAACGGCAAACGAACAGGTGGGTCTACTGATGTTAAGTGATCACCATTCATAGATACTAGCAACACCAAGAGAGTCGCAAGTGCGTTGCCAGCCTGTGTTTCGAGGAGTCGGGAAGAGGGATGTGGTCTTTCAGCGCTCTCACTGACGAAACGAAACGCAACAATGCATGCATTGTTTTTTTTTTTTCTCTTCGAAATGTCTACACTATTGACCCAGCAAGGTCTTAACAGCTTCACCGGACTACTAAGGCGAGCGCTTAAGGCACTCGGCCGATTTTATTTTGGCAACCAGCTCAAGGGTGCACGGCACACCTCGGCTTGGCTGTTGCCTGTTGCATGCAAAATCGCGACCTATCTTAGGTAACCTAGCTAACTATTCATATATGTATGAGTTGTTGAAACGTATATGTGTACCAAGCATACACGCCTCAACAACTCCTCCATATATTTATTATCGGAAAATTAAGAGTTTTTCAGTTCGATGAGGGAAAAAAGTAAACCCTTCCACTTTCATGTGTAAGCGTGTAGGCGTGCACGTGTGTGGGGGTGATCGTGTAGTGTTGTAACAGTGATGTATATTTGTGTATCACCGTATCGCGCAAGCAACGCACTCAAGGGCTCCCTACCGAGATCTAGATACAAATGCAAGCATTGTTAAAAACGTGGTAGAGCCACGCTATAGCTATTACTGGTTTTAGCATGAATGAATCAGCTCGCCCGGGTTACTACCACCCTTTCATAGAAAACCGACGTGAAGTAACAGTGCTTGTATTGCTGCGTCTCGTTCGATGAGTGAGAGGGCTAGATACCCACCAACCCTCTCCTTCCCCCTCCCCAGATTCTCAAATTAAGGGTGGTAGCTAATCAGGCGAGTTTATAAACAGCCCTACCACAATGCTATGCTTCCATCTTGATGTTTCCTGTAACATTGCCCGCTAAGCCAGACATTTGACCATGATATGTACCGGTTGTAAATTCTTGCCTTTATGGCAATGTCTTGAAATTCTACCACCCACACTTACTGAACTATAAAATGAGTAGAATATGAAACCCTTCGGTTAAACCGACGGCGTACTTTTTTATATACTTCTTATTTCAAATCCTTTCAAAGATCCTATTCTGAGAAGGGCCATTAGAGTGCGACGGAAAGGAAAAAAAAGACGGGTAAAGATTATGATGGGTCCAGCACAATTGGACGCGCTGTCCTTACGTAATTTTGTACGGGTTACGAGAATGCGTTGCTCGAAATTGTAATTGCTTTATTGCTTTGGTGTTCTCAGAGGGGTTTAGGGTTGTCTTTTCCGATAATAAATATATGGAGGGGTTATTGAGATGTGCATGCTTGGTACACATATGCGTCTCAACAACTCATACATATATGAATGGTTAGCTAGGTTAGCTGAGATAGGTCGCGAGTTTGCATGTAACAGGCAACAGCCAAGCCGAGGTGTGCCGTGCACCCTTGAGCTAGTTGCCCAAATAAATTCGGCTGAGTGCCTTAAGCGCTCGCCCTTGTAGTTCGGTGAAGCTGTTAAGACCTTGCTAGGTCAACAGCGTAGTCAGTTCGAGAAAAAAAAAATTAGGATTGTCAGTGATGAAATCGCAGGTAAATAGAACTCTCTAAATAAGTACTTACAGTACAGAGTAAGTAGTATAAATTAAACGTACCTCGACGACCGAACCTAGCTCTTAAGAAAACAATTTTAAATTAAAATAAACTGTTAGACTGGGCTCACAAAATTAGCATTTTCATAAATATATATATATATATATATATAAAAATCTCTTTGCTGTCACTCGGATTCGAACTCAGATTAGACAGATTTTCGAAGCAGCCGATTTCCATTTGAGCTATTTTTGTTTTAACAACGGCGAAATTTACCTTTATATTCTAGCTATATTTTTTCATTGCCTGAAAACTCAGATAAAAAGTTTTCTATGAATAAAATCTAGCTAGATCGATTTATCGTCACCGAAACCGTCTACATACTAAGTTTCACAGAAATCGCTGCCGCCGTTTCCGTGATCCTGAATAAACAATATAAAAATATACAAGAATTGCTCGTTTAAAGGTATTAGATGGATAAATAAAAAATAAAACGCGCATAAAAATAAATTACATAACACTACGTGGTTTCCGCGAATTAGAAAATTATTTTTCATAAATTGAAGCCGCGAGTACTGACTAATTATAGAAATGAAAAATATAACTCGGATACACAATTATAAGCCACAAAACTTTGTAAATTTTTAAAAATATGTTTTTTTTTTATTTTTTGAAATATTGTTAGGAGATACTGATGCATACATCCGGTCGTGTTACTCACAGGTCGTTTTCTAGGTCAGAGATATTTATGAACCGGTGGCAGTTTTGACTTTTCAAGTCCACGAGAGACTTATCAGAGCCTAGATTTAATAAATTCTATTCACGTTTGAAAGATTGAATTATTGTTTGCATATTTACGGTGGCTGACGGCATAAAATACTATGCCCGGTTAATTGATATTGATGAGGCTTAAGTTGTCGCTTATTTTATTCGTCCCCTGACTTATTGTGTATTTCTATAACAAATCTTTTAATCGACTTCGAATAGGACGAGGTTCGCAATTTGTTTTTTTTTTTAACTTATTTATTTACCATGGGTTATCAACATAACAATGCATTTATAAATATAGTAATTGTAACAATTTTTTACTTAAATTGACATATATACTAAAGTTTTGTAAAGCTGGAGGGTTCATTTTATTGAACGCGCTAATTTCAGGAAGTACTTGTCCCATTAAAAAAAAAATCAGTGTTAGTTCATTTATCGAGGATGGCTATATACTACATATCATCACGCTAAGACCAATAGAAGCGAAGCAAAATGAAGAATGTTTCAAAATCGAGGATTTTTACTTTTGAGAGCTTCCTCTGCGTGTTAGCGTCAAAGTAACTATTTCACGGGGACGAAGTTGCGGACAGAAATTAGTGTAGTATAAATGCCATATTAATATATTGTTTTAATATAGGTGTTATTCAGTTCAATTATAGCACATTACGCTAAAACACTTACGAGTGAACAATTACCGTGCGAAATGTAAGGGCGAAACACATAGAATTAATTGATAAAATAAAAATTTTAAATCTTAGAAGACGAGTAACAAGTTCAAGATGTGTATTCACTAGCTAACTTCGTTTGCGCGAGATCGGTTATTATCGGTTCCAAAGTTATTAAAGTAAGATATATGATGTAGAGGTTTTTTTGGTGAAACTAAAATTGGGTAATAAACATTTTTGCTATGACTTTATTCCTTAATTTCAAACCGTTCAGGCATTGGACGTCATTATGTAACATTTTGACGGTTTTAATTACGATTACTGTGATTAATTATTGGAAATATATATTAACCAAAATAAAAAGTTATAAAACTCAAGAATAATATGCCCTTCCAACAAAGAATTTTGCAAATCGGATCAGTAATACAATAGATTACTCGGAACATCCAAACTCACAAACAAACTCTACCTTTTTTTTTCGAACTGACTACGCTATTGACATAGCAAGGTCTTAACAGCTTCACCAGACTACTAACGCGAGCGCCTGCGCCACTCAGCCGATTTTATTTGGGCAACTAGCTCAAGGGTGCACGGCACTTCTCGGCTTGGGCTGTTGCCTGATACATGCAATTCGCGACCTATCTGAGTTAACCTAAGCTAAGCTACATATTCATACTTATATGAGTTATCGAAACAATATGTATACCAACCAAACTTTACCTATTTATAATATTAGTATAGAAGTGTAGATATAAACAATTCGGTAAGAGTTACTTAAACAAAAGTGATAAAATCCGTTTTAAATTCCAGCGTGTTTATTTTTATCAATACTTTAATCGAGTCATGTCAACCCTTGGTCCTAATTGCCGTGACCGTGGCGGCGTAAAAAATGATCCCGAATCGGGAACGACTGTGTGGAATGTCCATTAGATAGTATCTGAGGGAGGTCGTGTGGCTCGAAACCGTGGCTTCATTACGGGAGGCCCGAATAAAAGTGGAAGATGGATGCGTTTCCTTTACCGCAGTAATTTGTAGTTACAATTAGTTACGTATGAAATTGATTTTGATAGTTGAGAAATATAATAACACCGCATTTTTTCTTATAGGGTAAGCGTAGATATCACAGAATGTAACTACGATAATTGTTTATTTAAACGCTATTAATGTGAAACATCTATAGGCGTCGGTAAACTTGATTGTTAGCGTGGCGACGCGATACCATGCGCAACCTCTCTGCTCGCAATCTCTCTTGCCGGAATGTGATCGGATAATTAATGTAGTACTTACATATAATTTGAGAATTTGAGATTCGATCGATTTCGACATTTCACATCTGCCAGGCGTCCCGTGACGGCTTAATTATTTTTCTTTTTTTATATTACTCCTGACTTATATTACAAGTCGTGGTAGTTTAGTGGCTGGTGAGAACCACTAGAGCATTGTTGGGAATTCGTGTACATTATTTCATTTCAATTGGTAAAACAACTTTTGGGTGTAAGGGGTGTCGAGTAACATCTTAAGACTTGAGGCACCCAAGCCAACCTCACCTTCACGTGGTGCACCCTGCTGATCAACGAACGAGGCAATGGCGATAGCGGGGTGGTAGGGTTATACAGCCCGACTGGGTCGCGACCACCATGTATATGGCGAAAAAGCCCGTCATAGTGACTCGCTTTTGGGCGTCGCGTTTCGGGATCAGCCTGTGCATATCCAGTACCGAGTGACTTTCGTCATGATGGCCGGCATGACAGCGGCGACCGACGATGGATGATCTGTCTCGCGGTGGTCGTCACTGTTCTTGGATTGTACTATGCTTACCATCAGGCATAGCGCAGTCACTTTGTCGTGCTTCAGCAAAAAAAAAAAACTATCGACAAGTGAAGGAAATCATCGTGAGGAAAGGAACCTGGGAAATGTTATTGTTTTTTTTTCCGAACTGACTACGCTGTTGACCTCTTAAGGTCTTAGCAGCATCACCGGACTACAAATGTTATTGTGTTACTACTATATGTGAGAACAATGAACAATATAGAACTGTGGATTTCTTAGAGTTTGAAATTGCCAATGTAGCGTGGTAATTATTCTCATTCCTGCCTTTGGGAAGAGGTCTGTGGCCCTGCAGTCAGCAGTGGGTTTCTTGCTGGCTGATGATGAATATTACAAATGGGAGAGTGAATTTGTTTGTTTTTACGCTATCATCATTATTATTACGCTTCATCAAGGAAAAAATGTACTGTTCCCGATACCCATCCGTACCCACGTTAAATCTACAATACGCGACTGAAGTCGTTAGCAAAAGCTAGTATTGTCGTTTCAGAATAGTAGTCCGGTGAAGCTTAACACCTTGCTGGGTCAATAGCGTAGTCAGTTCGAGAAAAAAAAAGTCGTTTCAGAATATATTTAAAATTATAAGGATCAAAAAGTCTTGGAAATTATTTAGTTTTATAGAAACTGGAACATATAATAGGAACAATATTGTCGTAAAATTAACTTAGATCAATTTTAAAACATCCGTTATTTGAATGAATCATGAAACCGGTTTAAAGTTTTGTGATATTTCTTGGACAAATAAATTTAAAATCAGTTTTGAATGAACCGATTTCGACTCGATTTTAACTGGAAGATAAGGAACTATTTAATCGCATTTTTGATGAAATATTATGTAACGGAGTTAGCGCCAATCACTTCTTGAGTTATTATTTCATTTTGATTATCAAATAAATACCTAATCTTTTATATATATTAGGGTGTCCGTTATTTAAAAATATCATTTTATTCAAGCCCTAAACTATTAATTTATCTTCTAAAAAACGTCAGACCAAAAAAGCTCATAATATTCACAATAAACCTTACCTTTAAGACGATATATTTCCTATTGAAATTACATGGGATTTTGTTATATCACTATATTTTTTTTCTTTAACTAAATGGCTTACAGCAATGATACACGCAGATTTTTATAGAAAGTTGAACGCCCTACCACAAAGCTCACATATAGTTCTTAGATTGATGAACTCATTCAATAGTTATTTGAACTGGAAGTTGAACTCGTGTTAATTTCTTACGTGATGAGGTCCATGGATCGTCCTAAAGAATTCCCAATTAAATTACAAAGCGCCAACATAAATAAACAAGTTGTTCATGACATTTGACATCGGAATCGTGCGTTTAGCAAACACACAGACAGACATAAACGTACAACTGTTATTATTATCATTAACGGCGACATTTGAAACACGATGTGTCAAGGTTTCAAAGATAGGGAAGTCGTGTTGAAAGATATACGCGTGCGTAAACGTATCCAAGATTCTATTATAACGTAGGTTGGAATAACTGAGAGACCTAGTATAGGCATTCTGTTCTATTCAGTTCCTTTGTGGTTGTCCAGGGACTTCATATAGGGTATCTCTGGTGTTCATTTTCCAATTCTAGTCAATTTTTACAACAAAGTCCCAAATCGTATTGCCGATTTGCCGAACTGTGAGTTTAAGCCTCATGTCTAGCGGATTTTGGTATCAAAAGTCTACTATTAAGTGGATCAGTATGTAAACCATGGTGATGTCTAGAATTGACATTAACTGTGATACCATTAACAACGATTTAACGTTTAATGTATTTTAAATGAATATATGTTGAAAAGATAAACCAGATCAAGTTTCTCGGCGGTTCTTCTCGGTGACTAGGTTGTTTTCCGAACTGCTGGTAATTTTAACGTCTGTTAATTTTAACTGTCTTTTTGAGCCCTAAATAAAGAATTTACGATTTTGATTTTCATACAATATATCTTGAATCTTCAACGTATAGTTAGTTAGTCTTGTCATTGCCATCCAATTCTCCCTAAAATTCCGATGTTATTAAAATGTTCAGTAACCATGTTTACACAACACTGTCAATAAAATTCTTGCGGTTGCATTTCGATGGAATTGACCGCAAGTGCATAGTCATTTGGATGTTATGCAATAGAAACAAGCAAACGATACAATAGTTTACGGAGTACGCCGCCCGCGTCGCCTCGGTGCGGGAGCAACGCGTGACCACTGCGCACGCGCCTACCTCACGCACTGCCAACTTTACAGGACCGTATTTCAAAGGAAAACTGTGATTCCAAAATCCCCCACCAAATAAGTTAATAAGTAATCAAATTGATGTTATAGTGGTCGAGTATAAATATATGCGGGTACAGCAATTATGTACCAACTATTTTTTTGAATTGCGCGTAGTTTACATTGTAACACCGTGATGGTGAAGGAAAACATCATGAGAAATTCTGAACCTGAGAAATGTTATAATCACCGTATGTAGAAATAAATACACCTGTGTTTTTTCAAGTTTTGAAATAGCTAATATGTCGAGAACTGGATCCTTCTTTGGGAAGAATCCTATGAGTCTGAAGTGCGTCTTTTATAAGTTAATGTGATTAAGATGATTACACTTCTGTTTAGAAAATAATACGCCAAACCTATATTAATATTTAGATTTACTCGATCAAAATACTTTACTCTTAATACAAAACATTGTAAAAATTGTTTGTCCACATCCAGAATATATATAATATTCTGTGTAAAATATTGACCCTATTGACATACCGGCAATATTGACCCAGAGCAAAGGTCCTGGCTGAATGCTCTATCTCGAAAACATCACCGGTTGTTACGACTACCGGTTTTATGACTAAATATGAGTAGTTATTTTGATGTCGTTATAACAGATTTTGACTGCCAAGAATCATTAAACACAACCAAAATATGTTCAATGGACGAAAAAACATGAACGTGTTTATTGTTTCACTGCACAATATATATTAGTTTAGTAGAACAATAATATAGGGTCCCAGGGGGACCCGGACTTTTCTTCAATGCCGTCCTGTTTGAACTACGAACTTTAGAACAATTACCATTCATCATGGCGCGAAGATTGATTATTTCAGAGTAGTTCGCTAAATACATTAACAACTATAACTAACCTTCAGTCTTTCTCAAGTTGACGTTAATAAATATATTTCGATCATAGTTTTCGACAGAAACAATTTAAATCATGCCGATTTGATATATCCGGATTCAATAGTGCAACAAATAAGAAAAGACACGCTTCTTCTGATAAAAATCTTCGGACGGGAACATTTTTTGTTGAAATGAACGAATTTGCGGTTATATTTACTGAGATATTTACATGGCTAGGTGTTACTCTATTATGCGTGTCATTAGACACTGGATATTTCGTTGATAGGAATGATCAGTCTCATAAGTGTAGTTTTTTAATCATTAGCAAAGAGGATGGCCAAATTGCCAAACATGCTGATGGCGATACTTTATATCCGATTTGTGTGGTTAGTTTTCAGTACTTCCCTTTCCCGATTTGGCTAGACAAGCTTGCAGAACTATTCCAGCGGCCATATTTGACATAAATAGACAATATTAACAAACTAATCCTTGTTAGACAGGTTTACTTGTTACAGCTGTGAAGGGCGACAATCGGAACACATTGTTAATGTCTTTATGGAAGATCTAAGCGTGGAAGTTGTTAGGAAGTTGATTTTTTTTAATGAAACTCAAGTATATTGTACAAACTCATGTGAATCATTGTGGCACCGAATAATTATATGGACCGTTTATTTTGAAAGTGGTGTAAGTCCATTTTCTTTTTTTTCGAGAAAATTAAAGGTTACTATATTTGTTGATTTAAAAATACAGACAAATCATATGAGGTCTGGCATTGTTTCCATTGTTTTATCAACATTTAATTTGTTTATATAAATTTGTTTTTGGCTAATTAGACTACGATAACACATATTTATGTGCTGTAAATGGAGTTACACCACTTTCAAAATTAGACAATTGTAAAAATCGTTTAATTTCAATTTTGAAAAATCAAATATCGCTTAAAATATACTTCATTTTAATACAATTTTGTTTACAAATACGCATAACAACACATAAAAAATTATTTTAGACGGCAATTACTGATTACAAGAATTTACTTATTCTCTGCATGTGGTAGTGTTTCAAAACATGCATGATGCACCGGAGGTATATGGGATAGTAGCTGCTTCATGTCTTTATATTTTTCATACGTAATAGGTCTGGCATTTTGGTACAAAGGCTCCAGGGCGATTTTTTCAAATTTTAACGGTCTTCCAGGACGTAGAGGTAATAAATTTTGGGATGTAAGGGGTGTCGAGTAACATCTTAAGACTTGAGACACTATAACGACACATTAACGAACGAGGCAATGGCGATAGCGGGGTGGTAGGGTTTTACAGCCCGACTGGGTCGCAACCAACATGCATATGGCGAAAAAGCCCCTCATAGTGTCTCGCTTCTGCGCGTCGCGTTTCGGAATCAGCCTGTGCATATCCAGTACTGGGTGACTTTCGTCATTATGGCCGGCATGGCAGCGGCGACCGGCGATGGATAATCTGTCTCTCGGTGGTTGCCAATGTTTTTCGATTGTACTATGCTTAACATCAGGCATAGTGCAGTCACTATGTCGTGCTTCGATAAAAAAAAAATTGATAATTTTAAATTCTGCGTCCGTCATCGTTGTTTTATAAAACATGGTATATGGTGCAATTTTGAGGAACCTGAACTAACATATTTACAACCAATTGACCTGTTCCCCATTAGTATTTTTTATCTGTTTTTTAAATGCATTTTGGAGTTTTTTTGTTGAAATGAAATTCTCCCGTTTCATTTCATACAAAATGAATTTATCCTGTTTTCTACATTAAACACAGAGGGGAAACAATGCAAATCGTCCGCGGGTGAAACCGCGGGACACAGCTAGTATAAAATAAATGAAAAATAACAAATCACTGATCGTTATCCATCTGCTATGCCACCTACCTCTGTCAATTGGACTTACACCACTTTCATAATCGATGATTATGCAATTTCATTTACCGACTTATTTTGAGTTATACAAAACATGGGATTTTTTTGAGAAATTAAACACGAACTAGTTATTTATAAAAAAATTACATTAAATTAAGCATGAATTACGTGATAGCTCATTTTTCTCAAAAATGGACTTACACCACTTTCAAAATAAACGGTCCATATAATACTTTATTGTAATTCGGCCACATCCTGACCGCTTTTGTGAAATTTTCTAAAAATGTTACTTTTTCTAAATATAATTACTGAAATCATAATTTGGTGGGATTAAACTTGAACAAGAAATATAATTGACATTGACACTGACCTATCACCGTTCCTCGGTCACTTATAATTAAAGATGATTGACAAAAAACGACATTAGACCATATCATCACACATCAAAGAAGCCACATGTGGATGTTCACCACAAAAGGAAGAGGTCAGAATAAAAGGCGAAAGTTGGTAAAAAGCTAACGACATGAGAACAGGCGGCGATATTGAAAACCGCGGAGCCGACGTTATATTGCAAAAGGTTCGACAGCCATATGAAACTTCCTCTGACGACCGCAACAGAGCTAAATTAAAATAAATCAGCGCTAAGTAATAAAGGTTTCACTAATAGGGTCCAATATATTTTGAAGAATATCTTTGAAGTAAAAATTCTAATGCATGGGCTTTGTAATTGTCTTGGGCAACTTCTTTGTGTGACGAATCTTGGTGACGGTAAACACTGTGTCAGATACAATGTTGCAAACACTGGTTCACGTTCGGTAAGTACTTGGATGGAGAACCGCTTGGCAACACAACGCGATGTTTGCGTTTAGTATTTTTTCAATTAAAATATTTATTTGTAATACGAAAGTTTCACTGCCATCGTCTGTTTTTAAGACACTCTGTTTTATGTCTTATAGTCGCCAGAAGGAGTAGGAGTGTATTATTTGAAAAAATGTTGTTATTAACATAGAAGGCATAAAATAAAACATAAAATAAAAAGAAACAATATATTATTGGAATACAATATTATCGATATTGAAAACTCAGAAATTGAAAATTGAAACAAAAATCACATTTTTTAAAGTAATTATAATATAGAGTGTCGACAAAAACTTGAAACAATAAGCGGCATAATATACATTGAACAGTAATTTAATTTCCTTGTCGAAAAACCGGTACAAGGTTTTAAAACAGAAATTTACTTTCTTTACACACTACGATTACTCCACTGTCTTTGGACTTACATGTGCATAAAATCTTGTTCATATTGTATTGTATGTTTTATATATTATTGTTTTATATATTTATATATTATTTATATATATATTCACAAACAATAATTTTATACAGTTATTTTTCTGCCAACTATTATCCAACACTAAAATAAAAGTTTCGCATATATTTGATAAGGAACCTTAAAAACCCCTGTAAAAGGAACTCGATATTTTACGTATAGTCGACGTAACCGCACTATAAGCGATGCAATGAAACAAAAACGTTTTAAGATCGTCAACAACAAAATGGAGTTTGAAATTATAAATAAGGAACTATATAAATTTAAGTAATTACATTTTTAAACAGATATGAAATAATGGAAATTCTATTTTTCGCGAAGTAAGTTTGCGATTTTCTCCCTCTTCCATTTTTAATTTAATTAACCTACGTATATATGAGGTTATTTTACATTATAAAAAACTTACGATCGCCCGCGTCTTCGTCTGATATTGTACCTCTAATAAAGTAAATTTTCAAAAAAAAGTATTAACCGACTTCAATATTAATCAGAGGCATAAAAATAAGGCACTAAAAACCGGAAAATAAATAGTTTATCAAATTAACCAAATTTAATGAAACATATGAATATGTGTGCTACCTAGAGATGTATTGGAAGTCGGTGCCTTTGTACCTAGATGTAGATGATATGAT